>CM053783.1:282823292-283103292 GCA_028749045.1 Cupressus sempervirens | reverse complement strand
TAACACTTAACTATTTTAAGACATTATTATTTAACTCATGAAGCTCATTCCCCTCAAGAAGCCTCTTCCATAATGGCATTACCTCTAAACCATTGAAAGGATGTTGAAGTGGTTCCCAACCATGAAACACTCTTATAAGAAATCAAAAAATAAATGTAAATGCAATACATATAATCCTATTATTTATGTATATGTATGTATGTTTGTATTGTTGAAAATAGATCGATACATGTATGAGAATATGTTTCAGTCATTTTTTTGTCACTGATGTCAAACCTACTACTTTTTGGTAAGAAAACCATTTAGATGAATTGAGTACTATCATTTGTCTTATTGACGAGGAGGTTTTGATCAAATGAGATAACATAGCACCTAATGGAAAGGTTAATTTATGGTATGGAAAAGGAGTACAAGGATTAGTTAAGATAGTAATGATATAGTGCATTGACAATCTACTTAAGGTTGCAAAGGATAGATACATTGATTAATTCTAGAAGAACAATTTAGAAGAATTGAGTCTTTCAAGCTTGAGTGAGGGTATAGTAGGTAAAGAGAAAAAATAGTGCAAGCCAACAAAAAATTATTTGGAGCCAAGCAGAGTCAAAGTTTAGTGTATACCAAGTGATGCAGTGTAAGCTGAGTAAATTTTAGTTGATGCCAAGCACTAGTAAACTTTAGTGTTTGCTTAGTTGTATAATGGATGACGAGTGGAAGAAATATGGAAGCTGAGTGACAACATATTGATGCTAAGTACCAGTATTCATGTTAAATCATGGATTTGATGAATCTAAGCTGACTATTTTTTGTTTTTGAATTTTGTGAAGCATGTGGAAGATAACTATAATGAGTTGGTGGCACAAAATTCATGGTAAACCATTTTCAAGAGAATTCAAAGAGGATTGAAGGAGAAGTTTCTAGAAGGGACAAAAATGAAAAGATGGGTAAATTTATTGAATCCTACCTAATACTAGATAACCCTAAAATGGACAATAGAGGATGAACAAAAAATGATCTTGATTTTCTATTTATAGAGATGGCTAGTCAAAAGCAATGGTTGTCATGTGTGAGAATCTAAGCAAGACAAGTAGTTTAGGGTATTGCTTTATTCAGTGAACAAACAAAAGAGATTGTTATTGGAAAGAAAAGAAAAAAGGCTTAAGGGTATGGATGCTTGAAGGGTGACCAAGTTATCAAAGCTCAAGTGTGTGAAAGCCAAGCAAAATGGATGACTAAAACAAAGATCTGTAATCTACACGTGTTTTGTAAGTTGTTATTAGATGAAGCCTTACTACTACTTTCTAATAATTGTACTAGTCTAGGGTAAATCCTTTGGATTAAGGTTGACTTGATAGTCATTTGTAAATCCTTTAACTAGATGACATTCCAAGTGAATGATCCAAAGTCCTTAAACAATGCTCACTCCTAATAGGTTGATTGAAATCCTCTAACTGGGTCACATTTAATAGTGCGCATTGTAACCTTCAATAGGGTTGGCCTTTTATAGGGCATCATGTCAAAAGAGTGAGAATGAGTAGCATGTTACTAGTGGTTTTTCTCAAATTGGGTTTCCACATAAAATCATTGTGTTAAATGTGTTATTGAATCTATTATGTTTCATGCTTACATTTTTGCAAAGTTGATTTGATAGTAACCGAAAAGTTTAAGCAATTGTATGATATAATGGATGCATGCATGATGAATATGTTTGATGGATATGGGTTTACTAAGCTATGAAAATTTTTATTCGTACAATTGTACCTTGGATAACTGGTTCACACCCCCCCCCACAAGTTATTCTAAAGAATTCCAACATGCATGTATGTTTTTATGTGTATGTATGTAGATACATACATGTGTGTCTGTGTGTGTACATAAAGAGATATAAGAACAACAATAAATTGATCCAATTGCATATATATTGCAGAATGCATACGTAATGTATCCCTTTAGAGAATTTTATCTATAAATTAATTTCATGACAATGTTTCGATGAATGTCACAAATGATTTCTTTTGTGGATCAAAAAATGAATTGAAATATTGAAATAGAAGTGACTAAAAAAATTTATTATTCAAAAGAATTCTAAGTTGTTGAATCATTCCTAAGATATATATTCTAGTTGAAAGGTAGATGTTATCCTTTTTAGACTAACTTTTTTTTAAGAAACAACAGTAAAGTTTAAAGTGACAAGATAATTTAATAGGAAGTTCATTTCTTTTAGCTAGAAGTAAACCTATTTTTTTCATGTAAATTAGTGGCATTAATGACATCTGTTAAAAATAGAGAAGATTTTACAACTGTTGAGTCTAAAGGGGATCTGTTATAGAATCTTCCTTAAAGCCAAGGAGGCAACAATGAGTATGTTGTGTAAGGTTGAATTATGTGAGTTATGTCTATCCTAACTTGAAGAGTACCTACAAGGGGTAAAAATGCAAATTCATGTCACCCTTTTACAAAGGAAAAGCCTAACAAAAGTATAATTATTCATCTTCAATGACATAAAACTAGTAGTATTCCTTAGAATTTGAAAATGAAGTAAACTAATGAAATGTGTAAAAATAGATAAAGTTTAGGATTATAATTTTTAATAATTATTTGGAATAAGAATTAATATATTTTCCTAATTATTAAAGTCAATTTTTTAGTTGCTAAAAAACACTAAAAATTAAGGGTCTATTTCCCACCACACAATTATCTGGAAATCAAATTATTTCCCCTTGATCTTAGGTTATATTATAGATGACATGTATAGATAGAACAATCAAAATTAAAACTTGGCTTTAGGCCTATATTTTATCTGTTATAATGATTCAAATTTTAACTCACCTGAAATTGATAGTTATCATCTCCCGCCACATTTTTCCAAACAAATATATTCTAACCAGAAGAAAAATTATATATTTTAGAAGAGAACTCTCTTCTCTAGAATGTGATATGATTTTTAAATTTTTTTGATACGATTTAATATTTTTTTCCTTTCTCAAAATGGACATCTTCTGGACTGTTAAAATACATGCTTGTAGAATTTTGTAATTACAATATACTATATAATAATTAAAATGCTGTAAAATCTAGATAAGAATATTCTTGACTTTGAGCTCTATAAAATGGCATTTATATGTTATTTAAAAAATATCAGAGAAAATAGTAAGAGTTATTGAAATGTCAATTTTCTAAAATAATTTAACTTTTTTAGTAATTAGAAACAAACTAGTATAAAACATGCATTTAATAGACATTTCCAATTGGAATAGTGTGAGACCATATGCAACTTAGCTAGAATGTGTATGCATCCTAAAATGGTTACCTAGACTATGGGCCCCCATTCTTCAATTTCTCAAATTTCTTGAATCAATGGTTTGCAATATTAGATTAAGTCAACTCAAATCAATTTCTTTGATCAAATTGTAATGAATTTAATTATTTTAATATTTTCTAAGGTTTGATCATTTTATCCTAAGTCTTATTTAATTAAAATAAAACCTCTCTTTTATTTAAATAATTAATCCACATTTAATTAATTAAGAGAAAAACCCCTCTTTTAATTAAATAAAATGCCACTTGAAAATAATAATAATAATAATAATAATAATAATAATAATTTTTTTTTTTTCTCCACACTTAAACGCACATATCTCTAAGTGGGATTCCTCTTTTTCCTCTTTCCACCTTCCTCTCAGACACTCCTCTTTTCTCATTGGTGGAATTTTGTCTCACATGGATCAAACTCTATTATCCCATATTGGTTGTGAGAAGCCTCCCACCTCAACATTTTCCTTTATAAGGAGCCCTCTCTTTCTCATTTTGTTATAGAGAAATACATAGAAATAGATATAGGGAGAGAAAGATAGAGCAATATAGAGAGAGATATAGAGAAAATAGCTCATTGCTATAGTATTATTATGCTATAGGTTTGGAGAGCAATTTTGGAGAAAGACTTTGAGCCTTAGGGTTTGGACATTGAAGCTTCATTCTAGCTTCTCTTTTCTTGTCTTATTCCCTCTTGCATCCATGGCTTTCATAATTATGAGGTTTCATCCTTTCATTTTCATATTTTCTTAGAGACATATTTGTTGTCATAGATTAATATTGTATTTTTATTTCCTTTCATAGCTAAGATTTCCTTTTTATTACATTGTTATCATTTAGATTAGCTTGTGTCCTCATTTGCATTCATATTTTGATCCTTGGATCTCTTGTTTGATGTTGTACTTGCATAGGCACAAACTAGGTCAAATTGAGGGCCTCTATTAGAAACCCTTGTACTCCATGAATAGATAGCTACAAGTTTTCATTTGAGATCTCATTCTTGAGCAATCTTGGATATAATGACTCATAGAAGTGTGCTCACATTTTAGCACACACATTTTTGGCACCCACCGTGGGGCAACCTACCTTTACTTGCTGGTTTTAGATATATTTGGAGCTAACCCTCTTATGCGGATTTGTTTGGAGACAAAAATAACCTTAGATCTAAAATATTTGATAATAACTTCCAAAAGGCTTGGTGTTTTAGTCTAATTTTTTTTTTTTCAAGATGGCAACATCTCAAAGAAGCTTGAGTGAAATTTTTAGAGTTTTGTGAGGTACTTTTGATTTTCTATAATTTTTTCTTGATTTTTCATGAAAAATTATTTTAGGGCACAAATCAGCAATTTTTTCAGAAAAATCTACATTTTTGAGGTCTTTGAATTCTAAATAGAGTTAATTTTTTGTGTTTTAGTTTTTGATATCATATTAAAGCTCAATAATTTAATTTGTTAAAATTGGTATATTTTGATAAAAATGACTCCCTAGGGTACAAAGGAAATGATCTTTTCAAAAATTTTACATTTCTTGAAAGCTCTCTGAGTTTTGATAGGGGTCTCTTTTTTCAATTTAGGGTTTTGGGTCTAAATTCATGGCATATAGGTCCAATCTTGTTGATTAGTTTAAAAATATGATCAACTTGCACTTTATTTGCACAAAGTTCAATGCATGATAAGAGTCATTTTTCATGGAATAAAATATTTTAATACATTTTAATGTGAATTTTTCTATTTCTTCATGATTTCATATACTTGATTGAAGTTTTTGAAGGTAACTTGGATGTATAAAGAGAAAAAAATTGAAAACATTGGAAGCGTGAAATCAAGCTGCACACATTCCAAACAATCTCATTTGAATGATAAAAAGTGCTCATTGTGTTCTTTTTCATTGTAAAATAATTTTCCTTTTTTTCTCAAATTATTTGGTGTGTCTTTCCAACTTTGGAAAAAGTGTTTAAAATGAATCATTCACATTTGGAGGTGAGCTTTAAATAAGAAACCCCTTTTTTCTTTTAATACTCAAGATTTTCTTATTGATGCTTTCTTCTTACATCCTTGTTAAGGAGTTTGAGGGAAACCTAAAAAAGGGGTCTTGATTCTTGTTTTTTTAGGAGGCCTACTTCGAGAAACAATCACTCTAGGGGATGACCTCAACTCTCATATTTCGGTGGAGTATAAATAGCATGACTTGAATCAGAAGATAGGTCTCTTGGAAGTAGAAATATTGTCAATCTTGGTGAAGCCCCAAAGAAATTTATACCTTTGGGAAGTGAAGGTGGAGATTGGGTTACCATTTCCTCCCAATTGTTTGGTAGTATTCTCTTTTATTTATGAACTTGGGCCTCACGTACCTTGCATATATTGAGGACATCCCCTAATTGAGCTTGTGTATCCTTATAGAAACCTAAATAGGTTGCTGGTGTGTTTGATGTGCTTGAATATTTAGAACCTTCCCCACTTTCAACAAAAGGGGTTGCATCCATCAAATTGAGCCTTAAGGATTCTTTCATTTTATATGCTTTCAAAACCACTATAGGCTGTGCTAAAAAACATCAGTCAAGTCTAGATGATTATGAGTTCTCCTTTGCCATTAAAAAATATCTAGACTTACCTACCAAAACTCAATCATGTCTAGATGATTATGATTTCTCCTTGCAGGATTTGAGAAAATATGAAAATAAAATCCATGAAGCCATTGAATACCTACATGTAGAAAACCTCTCATAGAGAAGAAAAAGACAAGAGGTAATGGTTGGATCTGAAAAACATGCAAATTTTATATTTAGATAAAGAAGAGATTATGAAGTACAAAGAGATCAATCCTTATAAAAGGAGATCGAAACCCAAAATGGGTAACCTAATAAGTTACTAAAGGTAAGCTAAAGGGGAAAACTATTTAATAATTATTATTTAATTATTAAATAGAGAAAGAAAAAAATTCATAAATCAAAATCTTAAGAAGATAGAAAAGGTAATTTAATTAATGAAATTAAATTAGCCTTTTTCTCTAACACCCCCCTTAAGATGAGCAACAATGCAGCTACAAACAATGTAGAAAGAGTAAGGAAACTAAGATGCAATGCTAAAAGAAACCTTGGGTCTTGGAAAAAAGGCCTAATGAGGTACCCAATCACAAAAAAATCTCTATGAAATAGAGAAAACCTAGTGGGAAAAACTCTACTCCAAAAAGAGATAGAAAAAAACCTAGTGAAGGACTCTAGAAGCCTCCCACTAGAGGAATGTTCCAAAAGAATAGGAACAAAGAGAGATCCTGAAGAAAACCATTGAAGCATGAAGAAGCCACAAACTCTATCAAAAGGAAACTGTTGGTTTGTAGAACCTCCTCTAAAATAGAATGAAAAGAAGAGTGTTTATATGGTAAATGATCCATCTTATCAAAATCCATATGTATCTAATCACTGCAATCCCCTAGTAAATAGGATCAAATATTAAATACATAGCTCAATCCAGCATACCAAGGAAGTATGAAAAAAAATAGAAGAAACCCCCCTATTACACACTAGGGTGATGTGACAGGCAACTGAGAAAGTGGGTCAAAAATCTCCTGCAAAATAGAAAAAACCAAGATAATTGAGAGTGAGGAAGAGATACAAACACTTATAAAGGCACGTGTCACCAACATGTCATGGGGTTAATGTTGTGAAAGGGACACTCACTTGACAAAGGAAGAGGGTACTAAAAAGAAAATAACTATCACCCATGGCACTTTATAATATAGTGCAAGTACAATAAATCATAATGATGAAAAAGATCTTGAAAATTGAGGAGTGGCACTTTATCTCAATGTGTTTGCATAAAAATTCTTACAAATGATATCAATAATAATAAAAAAGGGCAAAGCGCTGATACAACATATAGTACAACCCAAAAGAAGAGATCCCATGCAAGGAAAATGATTCCCAGACCTAAAGCATCCAAGATATCCACCATAGGGGGGAAAAAGCAATATACATGATAGAAAGAGCATGGGGAAAAATCTAGAATAAATTTAAAAAAATTTGAGAAGTGCACAAAACTAGCTTTCCAAAATTATAATGTTTTCAAAAAATAGAGATGGGATGCTTAAGATATGCCCTTTGGAGTGAAAAATAGAACATCTAGCTTTGACTACCAAAACAAACAACCAAAATACATCAAAACCAAAAAAACCCACACCAATGTATCTATAACAAAACTAGCCTTTTGGCACATTTTTTGGATCAAAAAATATGTCTATGCTCAAGTTAATGAGAAAAAACCAACATGGCCCTTGAAAATGCATAAAAAAATTTATTTGTTTTAATAAAAAATAATAAAACAAACGTTTTCTAAAAAAGTACCACCAAAGAGTGGAGGTAGAGTGGAGTGATGGGGGACAGAGCTACTATAGTGGTGGAGGGAGGGAGGAGCCACTGTGGTTGAGCCACTGATGAGCTATTGTAGAACCGCTAAATAGACCACTAAGTGGTGACTACTAGTAGTGACCACAATAGTAACTACAGTGGAGCTGCTAGTAGTTAGTTGATCATAGTGGCCCAAAATAGCTAAAATTTTAATTTTTTTTGATTGAAAAAAAAAAATCACATTGAAGTGCATGTAGAGGCCATATAGCCCTGCTAAGAAAATTTTTTTCCTCCTGGATCAACATTGTCTGAAATGGACAAACTTTATATTGAAATAGGGGTTTTGACATCTTCTAGATCCATCCATGAAGTCCATTTGGCCTCAAACTACTCCAAAAATTAGTGACCCCCTATTTCCTTAGGAAATAATTGAAAAAACACTAGATCTGATCTATCAAACCCTCATTCTCCTTTTTCTTCAAATATCGAACAAACTATAGTAGATCTAGCTTTGATACCATGTATGATTTGAGAAAATATGCAAATCAAATCCACAAGGTCCTCAAATATCTACATGTAGAAAACCTATCATAGAGAAGAAAAAGATAAGAAGAGGTAAGGGTTTGATCTTAAAAAATGTAAATTTTATATTTAGATGAAGAAGAGATTATGAATTACAAAGAGATTAGTCCTTATAAAAGGAGATTGTAACCCAAAAAGGGTAACCTAATCCATTACTAAGGGTAACCTAAAGGGGAAAACTATTTAATAATTACTAATTAATTATAAAATATAGAGAGCAAAAAATGCATAAAGTGAAATCTTAAGAAGGGAGAAAGGTAATTTAATTAATGATATTAAATTAGCCTTTTTCTCTAACACTCCTCTGCCATTAAAAAGTATCTAGACTTAGCTAATAGTTTCTCTTTTTCAAGGTCTACATCTTCTACTACAAGTCATCAATTATATTCATCTTATAGATCCAAAGATCTCTTGAGATAGAACGTGAGTAATAAATCCTTTGAGAATATGCCAATATTTCATTTTTGATCGAGATGAGAATGAAAAAAATGGTCCTAGATATGCTTTTGAGAGAACTTTTACTCCTTTTTTATTTTCATATGACATGGTGCTTGAGACCTTAGTTGTAAAATAGATCATTACTTTACCATACAATTTTTCTACACCTTATGAATATGAGGTAAAACCTTATTGGTGGGAAGATGATCATTACTGTGGCTACCATACATGCAAAGGTCATAAAACTAAAAATTTTATGGTATTTAAATGTATAATTCACGATCTTATTGATGATGAAATCATTGATGTTGAAATTCCTAAAGACCTATGCAATGAAGATGCTTCTCTTGAGCAAGATCATGTCGATGAACCTATGTCTAGTGATGGTTTCCATGATACTGCCATTTCTTCCAATAATTATGCATCTTCCAAAACTTCAAAGATATCCAACATTATTCCATAAAACAATGTTTTTCATGTAGTTTCCTATAGTTATCCTCAAGGGCTAACTCATAAAGAAACTCAAGACAATCGACACTTGGTTGAAAACCCTTTCCATGGTTCTAATATTAAAGATTTTACAACTTCATGCAGGCTATGTTTACTATGTCAACTTCAGCTAGTCCTTTGTTACCCCTTCAAGATCCTATCATGAAAACCTCATATACTACCTTGTCCTTAGAAGTGGCTCCATGTCAAGAGGACTCTCAAAGAGATAAAAATAAAAATTTCAAGAAAGATCAAGATCAAGAATGCATTAATCTCCTTCAACATGCCACCCCTTCATATCCTATGTCTTATCCACCTCCTAAGTATGATGAAGATATTGCTTCCACTATTTCCCTTGAGCTTACTAAAAAATGTGAACAACATTCTATGCCTATTTTATCCAAAGATACTTGTCAAGATCAAAGAATCCCTTCTTGTTCCACTTCTCCATTTTCACTTCAAAACTATGCTCAAGCTTCAAATACTCCTATCAAAGGTGTTTCTCCTATTAAAGATACTCATGAGTCTATTCATGGCCTTGGTCACATTGCTCACTCTAAAGATGCTAGTATCTCTATTTACTATCCCTTTGCATCTCATAAATCTATCCTTGGTCCTTATCCATCAAAGATAAAACCTTCAAACCTTCCATCTATATTGGGACCTTATGTTCCCCCCTATCCTACTTTCACTCCTATCTCATCTCCTAGCTCTCCTATCATACCTTGAGATCAACAAATACACTCATCCATAATGAATTCTCATTCAGCTATCCAAATGAATCAGTCATATAATGCTTATTCATCCACAAATCCCAAGTCTTTTGGAAGCAATTTGGATGATCAATTTAAGAACAAACACAAGAATCCATTTAAAAATGAATATCACGATGTCCCATCTAATCGACATGTGAATAAAAAGAAAGAACAATTATTCAAGAGACCACAAAGGTGTACTACCCAAAGAGAAAAATCAAAGAAAATATGGGTTCCTAAATCCATCATTCAATTCTAAAGAATCCAAAGGAAAAGAAACATATAAAGCTATATGGATTCCTAACTCTCTTTTGAAAGATTTGAATATTGAAAATACTTCAAAGTTGACATTGAAGCTTTGAAATACTTCCACTCCATCTTCTTCCAAACATCTTCCTAAGAACCTTTCAAATATTTCCACTCCATCTCCTTCCAAAATTCTCTTACTTTCGCATACATCTAAACCTCAAACTATTTCCTCCATGATTACTCCATCATTTCCCAACCCTTCAAGTTGTGTGTTGATGTTCATCTTGCCTAATTTCTCACCTACCCTCATGCAACATTTTCAAGCCTACACTTACCTACTATCCATATTCCTTCTATCTGTCCAAATCATAAAACCTTGTCCTCCATATGCATTATCTACCATCTCCTTTCCATAACACTATTAGCATCTTTGAGCATACCTTTCTATGGTCTTGGCTTATCATGAATCACCTTTCCTATAGGAGCACTGTTTAAACTAAAATACCTTGAGCTCTTTCTAAAAATTCAAAAAAAAATTGAAAGATAAAAGAAAAAATAAAAATAAAAATGTACCTTGGTGAAAACTTGGTAAATAGGTGCCTTGGTAGCAAAAGTAAAGAGAAATAAATTTGTCCTTTGGTGAAAACCACTTCTTGTGGTGCCTTGGATAAGTACCATGATGAAAAACTAGCAAATAGGCATCATGTGTAATCATTCCCTAATCCACCTATTCCATATTTCCTCTTTGATCTTGATAAGGTTGAGTTATCCTTGTGTATTGGCTATCATATTTTTCAGCTTGCTTATTATGCTTTTTCATTCACTCATGGCCTACATATTTACCTTTATTATTATTACTTTATCCTAGAACTATTTTATCTAGTTGACCCCTTGGTCTTGATCACAAAATGAAAAACATGGTTCTTAGGCCTCTTGACATGCCTACTTTTGTTGGACTACATGCTTTCATGCTATCTTAGTTATTAGTTTCCACTGCTTATCTCACATGCTATCTCCTTTCATAGCTTTCTTTCTTTGTCCTTGAAGATCACTTTCACTTGATTCATACACTCCTTGCTCATCCATCATATCCACCAGCTTCTTGTTCCATCATACCTTACACCTTGCTAGACATTGGGACACATTGATGCGATCTTTCTTGAGAGCGAGTAATCTTTACTTCATTCTAAATATATATATTCATATATGATGCTAAAAAAGATTCCTAAAAAGCATAAAATGTCCTTAAAAAATGATCATTTTAGTGAAACTCTAGCAATAGGAGCTTTTATGTATCACCAAAAAAAAAAAATCAAATATCTCAAAAATTCAAAAAAAGTTTATAAAAAGTCCTAATTTTTTTTTTTAAATTAAAAAAAAAAAATTCTAAATGGTGAAAACCTACAAATAAGTGCTACTTGAGACCCTTGTATCTTATGTCTATCAATATATCTTTTTTTACTCTAAGCTTAATCTATTTCACTTCATATCTCCTTTTGGTGTTCCTAGTTTTGCAGTTGATCCTAGTCTAGGTCTAGGGGAAATAGGTGGTCTTTTGCTTTATCTAAGGTCTCTATGTTGCATTGGCATTTCTTTATCAACTCTTGCAAATAGTGTTTCTTAAAACTTATTGGATATATTTTCTATAGTCTAGGATGTTGTGATGCTTCTCACTGACAAATTTGATGTCTTAAGGAAAATAGTCATGTGACTTATAGACACGCACTTAAAACTGGCTGAGACTTGTTGGCTGATTTTCCTGTTGTGTGTTGTCTACGATGATTTATTTGTTGAGTGTTACCTCCCTAATTGTCTCTCAAGATTTTCATGGACTAGAGGATTTGGGGCATGGGGCATGTTTTAATTTTATTTCTACTTGTTGATGTGGTCTTGAAACTCTAGAGTGTCTCTTGTTGTCCCCTTGAAACACTTAGGAGATTTGAGGCATCATCCTTGATTTTTTTTTTTCACAACCATTCTTATTGTCATCTTTGCATCTATGCCTTGATGTGAGCATGCTTTTTCTACATTAAATTGTGTAAGCTAACATCAAAGTCATCTTGACCTTTATGTCTTCGATGCTTATGTTAGAATCTTTCCACATTCTAATCTAATATAAATCACATTCATATATTCATAGTTGCACTTGTGACTAGTGATGATTGTGTGATTTTTCAATGTCCATTAATAATTTCCCAATGACAAAAATAAGTTCTTTTATATTCTCTAATGAATGATGAACACAAAATCCTATGTTACAATTTCTCTACTATAAGTACACCTTTGCATTTTCATGTAGTTTGTATTATTAAACTTCATGTTGATTTTCATTTTTAGGCTGCATTACGAGTTTGAGATGGTTTTCTCTTCTTATTTCTTGTGGACTTTCAATCAACTATGGTCATATTTTGATCTTTATTTCCTTATCTTCTTTCACGATCTCTATTGAAATTTCTATCTTAAATAGTTGATTGATTTTGGGGCATTCTATTTCTTATGAAAATTTTTATTTTCTTCTTTTTTTTTCTTTTCATATCTTCCAATTTCTACCTTCCACTCACTTTCACTCTACTTCTTTTTCTCTAATTCAACTTTGGGGCATAATATTTCATTCTTTTTCTATCTACCTTGGTTTTGTGTTTCTTATATCTTTTATCTTACATCAAGAACTTTATCTTTTTTTGATTTGATCAAATTTATCAATTTGTTGTTTCTCCTCTATCTCATTTTCATTTCAATCATGAGAGGTAGTATCTATCAACTTGAATGCTTGATTTAGTTTTATCAATTTCATCCTCAACTTTTTTAAGTCACAATTTATTTGTATTCTTTGTCATGATGTGTTCTTAAATGGACCACAAATCTGGGTTTGTTTGTGATCCCAAATCAATCTCACACTTCAATTTTTTTCTTTGACTACATGTGTTCCCAAATCTATCCCACATTAGTCAAAGAGGGGCAAATGTATGCACCATAAAATGGTTGCCTAAACTACGGGCCCCCATTAATCAATTTATCAAATTTCTTGGATCAATAGTTTGAAACATTTCATTAAATCAATTCAAATCAATTTTTCTTATCAAATTCTAATTAATTTAATTATTTCAATATTTCTTAAGGTTTGATCATTTTATCCTAAGTCTTATTTAATTAAAGGAAAACCTCTCTTTTAATTAAATAATTAATCCACATTTAATTAATTAAGACAAAAAACCCTCTTTTAATTTAATTAAATATTTCCTATTTAATGAAAAGAACTTGCTCCCTTTTAATTAAATAAAATCCCACTTGAAAAAAAGAAAATAAATTAAATAAAAATAAATAAATAAATCTTTTTTTCTCTACACTTAAGTGGACATATCTCTAAGTGGGATTCCTCTTTTTCCTCTTTCCACTTTCTTCTCAAAAACTCCTCCTTTCTCATTGGTATAATTTTGTCTCACATGGATCAACCTCTATTATCCCATATTGGTTGTGAGAAGCCTCCCACCTCCACATTTTCTTTTACAAGGAGCCCTCTCCTTCTCATTTCATATAGAGAAATACATAGAGAGATATAAGGAGAGAAAGATAGATCAATATAGAGAGAGATATAGAGAAAAGAGCTCATTGTTATAGTATTGTTATGCTATAGGTTTGGAGAGCAATTTTGGAGAAGGAGTTTTAGCCTTAGGGTTAGGACATTGGAGCTTCATTACAATTTCTCTCTTCTTTTCTTATTCTCTCTTCCATCCATGGCTTCCATCATCATGATGTTTCATCCTTTCATTTTCATATTATCTTAGAGATATTTGTTTTCATAGATTAATATTGCATTTTTATTTCCTTTCATAGCTAAGATTACCTTTTTCTTGCATTTCTTTGCATTTTTATCATTTAGATTAGTTTGTGTCCTCATTTTCATTCTTATTTTGAAAATTGAATCTTTTTTTTCATAGTGGACTTGCATGGGCAGAAACTAGGTCAAACTGAGGGTCTCCATTACAAACCCTTGCACGCCATGAATAGAGAACTATAAGCCACCATTTGAGACCTCATTCTTGAGAAATCTTTTGATATAATGACTCATAGAAGTATGCTCACATTTTAGGCATATAGAATGAATTTATCTAGATCATATGTTCAAAAAAAAAAAAATAGATAGAAATACCCAAATTTAGTCATTCTGATAAGTTAGCTTGAAAGATTACATAACTTTGTACTTTCACCCTAAGATGATCATATATAAGAGAGGCTATTGGAATATGGACATACAACACAATCTTGAATGATCTACTAGGTGGACAAGAAATGAAGTGGAACCATTACATTTAGGGTGGAGATGTTGGAAATCATGAGGATAGAATCAACAAGCTTATTATAATCAAGGTGAATTAAGACTTATTCACACTATCTTGTTCAATCTTATATCTAATCTATTTACAATTGATTTTTATTATTATCTAAACATTATTAGAGTGTGAGACAATTAGTAATTTGTTCATAGCATTTGAAGTCAATTGTCCAATTTTCATGTACAAGGGATAGTGTTGTCTGTGTGCTCCATTAATTTATCCATTGCATAGTATAGATGTAGTAGTTTTAATTATCACATGCTTAAGCATATTTCACAATATTAACTTAGTAGTTTTAATTATAACATGGTTAAGCATATTGCATACTTGGGTGCTTAACTTCATGAATGAGAACACCAAGCAAAAGACCTTGTGTGATGAAGGATTATATGATTTTCTACATATTTCACCACATAGCAGTGCATTGCAAGTTCACATACATTCTTAAGTACATATTTGTGAGCATGAGGTGTGTGAAGGCTCCATACAAAAACATGTAGAAGCAAAAGAGATCATGAACATTTTTGATGACATGTTTGCCAAGAGCATAGACAAGTTCCTCAAGGTTACTTCCATTATTAAATTTTTTATATACATTTTTCTTGTTACCATTCATACTTTATTAATTTTATTATAAGAATCTATTGCATTTTTTATTAGGTGATGAATCCTATGGGTATAGTTATATGTTTAGAAAATGGGAGGAAATGCCCAATATCAAGGCCATTCACACAAACAATCTATTGATTTTAAGGGTCTTGATAACTTAATAAACATTACACATTTCCAAGGAGATTCTAACTTGAATGTAAAGGATATTTAGAGTGATTCAATAGAATACTATCTCATCCATGACACCTATTTCATTTTCAGTTCTACAATTTTCATATCTTACACGTCATTACTTCACATTGTGTTGTAAATCTGGCATAGGTGTTTGATCCTTGATAGCTTTCATTTCAGCATTTCAACATTCAATTTTTCAAGTTTCATCTTCATTATATAGTCCTTTTCACCCTAAAAACCTCTTTGTTCATTAAAATTAGGACTTGAATAAAGCCAATGATACAAAACTTGCTGCCACTTTGGAAAAAATGTTGCCTCCAACATTGCAACCATATGATAAATGGGAATAATACATGCTCGAGCCATGAACCAATTAAACTACTCTAGTTATTGATTAGCTGGGTTGATTAAAAATTCCTATAGAACTATCATTAGATTAGGTACAATAAAATGAGCAATTAGTTGTTCCTAGCTAGTAGGATCAAATACAATTTTTCAAGGTGATAAAATGTTATATGTAGATGCATGACTTGAATGTTATGCAGGAAGCACATTCCCCAATTTATAATGAATGGTTAGATATAAAGGCTCCATACACTTTCCCAACAATGAAAGCTAAGGATGTAATCATGCATGTATTGGCGGGCTCTCTCTATGAGGATACCAAATAGCTATAACTACTTTTAATTCGGGTATCACCTCATAGGTTCAAGGTCTCTTGACTCCCAAGAATTTGTACTAGTCATACTCACAGTTGGAAGAATAACTTTATATATATAGTTCATTAAATCTGCATTATTTGTCTACAATATTTTGTGGTAAGTAACTTAGCACGGGTTGAGTGAGTTTTATTACTTACAATTGTGGAATATGTGGAGGATTTTGAGGTAAGTCACTTAGCACCTTAAAAAATATCTCTCTGTATATAGACATACATATACACATGTATTTATGTATGTATGTATGTATGTTTGTGTATATATGTATGCATATATACATATACATATACATATACATACATACATACATACATACATACATACATACATACATATATAGTTCATTAACTCTAGATTATTTGTCTACAATATTTCATGGTAAGTAACTTAGCACGGGTTGAGTGAGTTTTATTATTTACATTTCGGAATAGATATGCAACTAGATCAATTCTTTTTTTTGTGCTAAGATGTAATGATAACCTTAAAAAAGATCTCTTTATATATATACATACATACATATATATGTATCTATGCATGCATGTATGTATTTATATGTATGTATGTATGTATGTATGTATGTATGTATATATATCAGTGGAGATCTAGGATTTCATTATCATGCTCTTGTGATTGCTGCATTTCATTGTCACGCCCTTGTGATCTTTGCATCTCATTTGTTTTATTGTACCTAATATGATGACAGTTCTATAGGAATTTTTAATCAACCTAGCTAATCAACAACTAGACTCATTTAACTAAGTTATGGCTTGTTTCTTTCTGAAAATATCTCCTATGATATGTTTTTGTAAATTTTTTTACAAACTCTACCTATTTTTCCTAGTCTGCATTCTTTTTTTAGAGGATCTTTAGGTAAGTCACTTAGCACCTTAAAAAAAATCTCTCTATATATAGACATACATATAAACATGTATGTATATATGTATGTATGTATGTATGTATGTATGTATGTATGTATGTATGTATGTATATATATATATATATATATACATACATACATACATATATATGTATCTATATATACATATACATATATATAGATATACATATACATATATCTATACATATACATATATTATATATATATTATATATATGTATATGTATATATACATACATATATATGTATGTTATTATGTATGTATGTATGTATGTATATACATCCATACATACATGTGTATATATATAGTCCATTAACTCTGCATTATTTGTCTACAATATTTTGTGGTAAGTAACTTAGCATAGGTTGAGTGAGTTTTATTATTTAGATTCTAGGATATGTATGTAGCTAGATCAATTCTTCTATTGTGATAAGATGTAATGAGAACCTTAAAAAAATCTCTCTACATAAATACATACATACATACATACATACATACATACATGCATGCATACATACATACACATGTGTGTGTGTGTGTGTGTGTGTGTGTGTGTGTGTCTATGGAGATCTAAGATTTCATTGTCATGCCATTGTGATTGTTGTATTTTAGTTTTGTGCCCTTGTGATCTCTGCATCTTGTTGTCATGCTCTTGTGATCTTTGCATCTCATTTGTTTTATTGTACCTAATATGATGATAGTTCCATAGGAATTTGTAATCAACCTAGCTAATCAACAATTAGACTCGTTTAACTAGGTTATGGCTTGTTTCTTTCTCAAAATATCTCCTATGATATGTTTTTGTAAATTTTTTTGCAAACTCTACCTATTTTTCCTGGTCTGCATTATTTTTGTGGAGGATATATAGGTATGTCACATACCACCGTAAAAAGATGTCTCTATATATAGACATACATATACACATGTTTGTATGTATGTATGTGTGTGTATGTATGTATGTATATACATACATACATATATGTATACATATATATATACATACATATATATATACATACATATGTATATATACATGCATATGTATAAATACATACATACATACATAGATACATACATACATATATATATATATATATATATATATATATACATACATAGACACACACACACACACACACACACACACACACACATATTGCCCATTAACTTTGCATTATTTGTGTGCAATATTTTGATGTAAGTAACATAGCATGGGTTGAGTGAGTTTTATTGTTTTATTATTTGGATTCTGGAATATGTATGTAGCTAGATCAATTTTTCTATTGTGCTAAGATGTAATAAGCACCTTAAAAAAGAGCCCTCTCTCTATATATACATACATACATATGTATGTATGTATCAATGGAGATCAAAGACTTTTTTGTCATGCCCTTGTGATCTCTGCATCTCAATCATTTTATTGTACCTATTCTGATGACCATTCTACAATAATTTGTAATCAACCTAGCTAATCAGTAGCAAGATCCATTTAACTAGGTTATGGCTTTTTTCTTTCTCAAGATATCTACTATGATATGTTTTTGTAAAATTTCTTGTGAACTCTACCCATTTTCCTTGGTCCACATTATTTTTGTGGAGGATCTTTAGTTAAGTCACTTAGCACCTTAAGAAATATCTCTTTGTATATATACATACATGTATGTATGCATGTATGTATGTATGTATATAAACAATTGAAGCTCAACATTAATCTTATATGATTGCATAACAACTAACATAAACAAAGAGATCTTGGCACAATAGAAAAACAATAAAACTCAATCAACACATAACATGGCCACATATGCGATGGCAACACCTATTGTTAAGTATATTTCTCTTTTTCTCTCTCATTTTTTGTGTCGTTATTTCACTTGAACTATTATTTATTAGGGGGGAATTTGTAATATTGGATTCATTTTATGGAGGAGCTGATGAGGAGATTCTTGGATGTACTCATGTTAGATGTATGGTAATCAGTAAAGAATTGTGATGAATTGCATGTGAACAATGAAGATGGACTTCCCTAAGAGTAGCAGGAGGCAATGAGGACATTCGAAAAGATTGATCCTTTCTTTAAGATTTTAGATGTTAATAGTGAATTTTGATGTTCCAGGTGGTGGTGAAAAAGAGATTCCACCTTCATGTGGTTGGCCATACTTAGAGAATATTAAACTATTCTTGGAACCAAGTGAAGATCAACATTAACCTTATATGATTGCATGACAACTAACTGTGTAAATCTCTTGGTTTAAAGAAATGTAGATGGAGGCCATGGTTCAATATGCAATCTAAATTCATATGCATACAATATCAAGTGTAGCTGAGAAATGCAATAGGTTTGCATTTTTCTTAGAGGTATTTAATTAGGTATTTTAAGTTATAGACCATTATGAACATTTTCTTAGCCATCGCAACTAGAGTTCTAATGTTAATGATGGTCTATAATTTAAAAAAATTAATAGACCTTTTAAATAAATGTAACCATTGTAAATTTTTTTAGCTACATCTATTGTGGATGCATATGAGACTTAGATGAACGTACATTTTTGTTTAGAGTGACATATTCTTATTTTGGATGCGAAAGAAAAATGACATGCACCAAAAGATGAGAAAATGATGTCACTTTTGCAAGTCTGGAACATTTTTGCACTTTAAAGATTGATCATTTCTTAAATATTTTAGATGTTAATGGGGGATTTAGATGTTAGGGGGTGGGGGGTGGGGCCAAATGAGCTACCACATTTGCATGGTTGGTAATTCTTAGTAGAGAATATTAAACTATTTTGAAAACCAAGTGAATTTCAATATTAATCTATGGTTGTATGACAACTAATTGTGTGAATCTATTGGCTTCAAGAAATGAAGAAGGACACCATAGTTCAATATGCAATCTCAATTCATTTACATATGAAATCAAGTGGAGCTAAAAAAATCCAACAAATTTGCACTTTTGTTAGAGTTTTGCATAGACCTATTAATTAAATGTAAATGTGGTGGGTTTTCTCATCTCTTTCTATTTTCCATGCATAGAGAATGTAGTTGCACATGCATTCTTGATTTAGAGTGGCATAATCTTATTTCAGATGTGAGGAAAAATGACATGCATCAAAAGATGGGAAAATGATGTCACTTTTGTAGGTCTAGAACCTTTTTTTGTACTTTAAAGATTGATCATTTATTAAATAATTTAAATGTTAGGTGGGGTGGGGCCAAATGAGCTTCCACCTTCACATGGTTGGCCCTAATTAGTAGATAATAGTAAATTATTCTTGAAACCAAGAAAAACTCAATATTAACCTATGATTGTATGACAACTAAATGTGTGTTTCTATAATTGCATGACAACTAACTATATGAATCTACTATGAGCTATGAAAGAATCATAGCTGATTTTGAGCCAATTTTTTTTAAAAAAATTAATATAAGAAGCCATCACAATTGCAATGGTTTCTTTAGAGCACTCATTGTCGCTCCCACCAAATTGTTGTCACATACCCATCACTCCCACTAAATTAGTATCACATACTCGTCAATATTGTGATCACATATGCCAACAGCTAGCCATTGCTTGCACATCACTTATGTCACTTTCTGTCACATGTGTGATGATGGCCCCAATGGCTAGCTATCACAATTGTGATAGTGTATAGATGAATTTTTTTCATGTCTTGTTCCAAGGCATGATAACTTTATCCATTTTAATTGTAACAAAATCCCTTGTCATCATAATTTTTGATAGAAAAAGTGCGATGCCCATCCTATGGGATCCAAATTGTGATGGTTTCATTTGGGTGATAGGTGGTCATTGAAATTTTGAAAGCCTGTCATCATAATTTGGGATAAAGTGTACTAGTGTGAGAGCATGACATTATCAAACTATCTGAGCCCCTCCTCAGTCATCAACTAAACATGAATGATGATCACATACATGTGTGAGCTAGTATGGGTTAAAATTACTCTATTATAAAGATTAACTTTAAATAACATATGTCAGAACAAAAAAATGTATACATGTACTGATGTAAAAGGATCCCATGCCTCAACATGCTCCTCCTCTCTCATGTTAAGGTGTGTAGCCTCCATACGCATGTCTAGCATACTATCCTCCTCAAATATAAACTAATACTCAAAAAGATCACCTATGGAACCCAAACAAATATTCTTGCATGTTATGCAAGTATGGGGCACACAAATGTGTAATGAGCTCGCCAATGATGAACTCATGTTAACATCATCTACATGGGGAGGCAACACTAATGTAGTCAATGATATCAATGGGCTACTCAATCTATGGATGGTTGTAATAGTTTAAGAGATAGCCTCTACAATGATATCAAGATGTTGATCTGGAGGAGAGGGGAAGACATTGGTAGGGGGGACAAAAGTACCAATTTTCTTCCACTAGGAAAATGGTCTATCCTGAGGAGCTCCTCCCCCTACACCCATGTTGGGCCTCATGCTCTAGTAGTTCACCTTGAGGTCCAACACAAATTTGGCATACAATTTTCTAATCAAATAGAATGGCACCTAAATTTTTGTGTGGAGGTTTGTCAAAAACTATCCACCAATGTTCCCAAAATCTCACACACATAGACTCTTTTTTTATGTACAATTTAGTTGATAATTTGGACTTTTTGTAGTCTACCTTTTCACCAATTTTTGGGTCTGCAAAAAGGTTAACTATATCATCATTACATATATTTAGGGTTGCAACCTCATAATATTACAATCCATTGTCAAACATGGCATGCATTTTCTCACACCAGTGAAGAGAAGCATTTTGTTCATTGGTAAGTGTTTGAATATTATTTGCTATGGTGTTTAACATGGAAAACATGGGAGCCAATGTAGGTATACTATTATGTGTGGTTTGCAAAACCCTTATTTTGGTGCTGAATTTTCTTCTATCAAATTTTCAATTCTAGGAGGGTTTTTGAGGGGGTAGTTGCTCATTTGGTGGATGATTTTAAGGGAGTATTGGAACATTTGGTGGAGGGTTTTGAGGAACATTTTTTCCTAGATCAATGTCATCATTTGGGTCATCCATACCTATTAAATTTCAAAACAACATTTCTATTAAATAAACCCTAATTTTCAACTATTTCTATTTAAAATAACTTAAATTTTAAGAATTTCTATTTCAAATACCTAATTTATATTAAAATTCATTTAAAATCATAAAAGAATACAAAAAAATTGTTACTTATATAGTGTACTCATTCCTATATTCGATACCTAGAATAGAGGTAGCACAAACCAAACTCAATCACAAATTCATTATTTTCTCTCAGGTTTTTTTTTTTAAATTTCCAAGTGGCAAGTTTCGGGTAGCTGATCTCATAACGGATACTCGATATGATATTAGGTACACAATAATGGATCAAATACCCAATACGATTTGGCCTAACCTTTTTTCCTTAGTATTAGGATGGGTGGAAAATTAGGATGGGTGGAAAAAAATTAATGCAAATTTTAAAACACTTTTAGATGTTTTCAAATTCCACTTTTTTCACATTTCCACTTTTTGGCTCACCATAATCCTACATATACCCATATAGTCAATAATAAATAAATATTTAATTACATCATGTCACACCTTTTACTTATTGGGTTCCACAATTTCCCAATTATGTCCTCTTAATGGTCAAACTAATCATCCCTTCTTACGCCATACTTGTAATGCCTACCCCGAGTTTACTTTTGATGTTGGATTACAAGATTATTTTAGGCCATATGGTTATGTTTTATGGTTAGTCATACCTGGTTATAGGATGTGAATGGATGTTATTTTAGACTCAATTTCTATACTTGATGAGCTACTTGATACTAAGTTAATTCATGTGTTCATGATTACTCTTTCAATGATGATGCTAGTAAATAGTGATTTCAATTATCTTATGATGATAGATGGATTGATTATTTTTATGAATTTCTATGGTTACTTACCCCATACTTGCATGTGAATGGTGTATGATCAATTATCCTACATCCTTAGGGGTGTTAGGACCCCTAGGGACATATGGTAATAGATGCAATGGGTTGAATGGGATAGGAAACATTACATAGCAACATCTATCCTTAGGGGTCCTAGGAATCCTAGAGAAAAAGCATAATTGATGCAATGCATTAAGTGGGCTCATGGGCTAGCCCGTGACCTCGTTAGACCCATTGCAACATGTCATGTTCACCTAGGGGTCCTAGGATCCCTATGGACATAGGGTAATTGATGCTATGGGTCGAATGGGGTTGTAGGATAGCCTACGACACCATTGGACCCATTGAATTGATTATCCTATGTCTCTTGGGGTTGGATTGTGACATGTGTCCCTAAGGGACCTAGGACCTCTAGGAACATAGGGTAATCGATTCAATGGGTCCAATAAGGCCATGGGCTAGCCCATGACCTCATCAATCCCATTGCATCACAACATGCATCGCTAGGGGTACTAGGACCCCTAGGGATGTAGGGTAATCAATGCAATGGGTCCAATGGAGTCATAGGCTAGACCACAATCCCATTAGACCCATTGCATCATGACATATGTCCCTAGGGATCCTAAGACCCCTAGCACCATAGGGTAATTGATGTAGTGAGTCCCTTAGGGACACCTGCTATGATGGAATGGGTCCAATGGGGTCATGGGCTAACCCATGAAAGCATTTCATCTATTACACCATGACATGTGTCCCTAGGGTTCCTAGGACCCCTAGGGACATAGGGTAATTGATGCTATGGGTAAATAAGGTTGTAGGCTAGCCCATGACCCCATTCAACCCATTTCATCATGAAATGTATCTCTGGGGTTCCTAGGACCCATAGGGATATATGGTAATTGATGCAATCGGTCAAATGGGACTGTGGGCTAGCCAACAACCCCATTTGATCCATTAAATCATTACATGTGTCTTTAGGGGTCCTAGGACCCATAGAGAAATAAAGTAATTGATGCAATGGGTCTAATGGGGTCTTCAACTAGCCCACAACCCAATTGGACCCATTGCATCGTGACATGTCTCCCTAAGGGTCCTAGGACCCCTAGAGACATAGGTTGATCGATACAATGGGTGCCCATGACCCCATTGGACCCATTGCATCAGAACATGTGTCCCTAGGGATTTTAGGACCCTTAGGGACATAGGGTAATTGATGTAGTGGATCCAATGGGGTAATCAATGATATGGGTCAATAGTGTTGTCAGGTAGTCCACAACCCCATTTGACCCCTTGCATCATGACATGTGTCCCTAGGGGTCCTAGGACCCTTAGAGACATAGGGTAATTGATGTAATGAGTTGAACAAAGCCATGTGCCCATTAAATCACAACATGTGTTGCTAGGGGTCCTAGGATCCCTAAGGACATAGGTAATGGATGCAATGGGTCCAATGGGGTCATAGGTTATCCCACAAACCCACTTGACCCATTGCATCAAGGCATGTGTTCATATGGGGCCTAGGACACCTAGGGACATAGGGTAATTGATGCAATGGGTCCTATGGAGATGTAGACTAGTCCATGACCCCATTTGACCCATTGCATCATAACATGTGTCCCTAGAGGACCTAGGACCACTATGGACATAGGTTAATCAATGTAGTGGATCCAATGGGGTTGTAGTCTAGCCAAGACCATTGGATCTATTACATCACAACATGTGTCAGATCCATTCCATCTCAACATGTGTCCATAGGGATCCTAGAACCCCTAGAGACATAAAGTAATCAATCCAATGGTTCGAATGGGGTGGTGGGCTAGTCCACAACCCCATTTGACCCATTACATTGTGACATTTTTACCTAGGGTTCATAGGATAATCAATACAATGTGTTGAATGAAGTCATGGGAACTCCCAGGACCCCATTCAACCCATTGGATCATGACATGTGTCCCTAGGGGTCCTAGGACCCTTAAGTACATAAGGTAATTGATGGTATGAATTGATTAGGCTCGTGGGCCCATTTGACCCAACAAATCAATTAACCTACCCCCTAGGGTTCCTAGGACCATAGGGACATAAGGTAATTGTTGAAATGGGTTGGATGGGGTCATGGCCTAGTCGACAACCCCATTCAACCAATTACATCACAACATGTGTCTCTAGGGGTCCTCGAACCTCTAGGGACATAAAGTAATTGATGAAATGGGTCCAATGGGGTCATAGGCTATCCCATGACCCCATTCAAACCATTTCATCATGACATGTGTCCTTAGGGGTCCTAGGACACTTAGGAACATAAGATAATCAATGTCACAGGTCTAAAGGGGTCCTAGACTAGCCCATGACCTGATTGGACCTATTGCATTGTGACATGTTCCCGTAGGGGTCCTAGCACCCCTTGTAACATAGGGTAATCGATTTTATGGTTTTAATGTAGTCATACACTAGCCCATGACCCTATTCGACCCATTGCATCATGACATGTATAGCCCACGAACCCATTCAACCCATTGCATTGCAACATGTGTCCCTAAGGCTCCTACTAACCTTAGGGACATAATGTAATTGATGCTATGGGTTGAATGGGGTTGTAAGATTTCCCATCACCCTAGTCGACCCATTGCATCATGACACATCCCTTAGGGACATAGGGTATTTGATGTAATGGGTTGAATTAGGTTGTAGACTAGCCCACAACCTTATTCAACCCATTGCAACATGACATGTGTCCTTAGGGGTCTTAGGACCTATATGAACCTAGGGAAATTGATGTAATGGGTTGAATGGGGTCGTTGTCTAGCCCACAACCCCATTTGACCCATTACATTATGACATACGTGTCTAAGCATCCTAAGATCCATAGGAAAATGGGTAATCAATGCAATGGGACAAATGGGGTCCTAGGCTAGCCTACGACCCCATTCAACCCATTTTCTCACAACATGTGTCATTAGGGGTCCTAGGACCACTAGGGACATAAGGTAATTGATACAATAGGTTGAATGAGGTTGTGGGCTATCCCATGACCCCATTCAACCCATTGCATCATGACATGTGTCCCTAGGGTTCCTAAGACATATGATGATCAATGAAATTGATCAAATGGGGTTTTAGGATTTCCCAGCACACTATTGGATCCATTGCATCATGATATGTGTCCCTTATGGACATAGGGTATTCAATGTAATGGGTTTAATGGGGTCATAGGCTAGCCAATGACCCCATTTGACTGAGTGCATTGTGACGTATGTCCTTAAGGGTCCTTGGACACCTTAGGAGATAGGTTAATCAATGTAATGACTTGGATGGGGTTTTAATCTAGCCCATAACTCCATTTGACACATTGCACTGCAACATATATCCCTAAGGGCCCTAAGACCTATAGGGAAATAGTATAATGGATTCAATGGGTCGAATGGGGTTGTATTCACTATATTGCCTCATGACATGTGTCACTAGGGGTCCTAGGACCACTGTGTACATAAGGTAATGAATGTAATGGCTTCAATGAGGTCATTGGCTAGCCCAATACCCCATTCAACTCATTGCATTGTGAAATGTGTCCCTAGGGTTCATAGCATATAGTGCAATTGATGCAATGGGTCGAATGGGGTTGTGGGCTATGCCATGACACCATTCAACCCATTAAATCAAAATATGTGTCCCTAGGGGTCCCAAGACCCCTAGGGACATGAAGTGATGATTCCATTGGACCTATTGTATCTTGACATGTGTACCATGTGGTTCTAGGACTCCTAGGGACATAGGGCGATTGATGCAATAGGTCCAATGGGGTTATAGAGTATCCCAAGAACCCATTGGACACATTGCATTGTGACATGTATCACTAGGGGTCTTAGGACCCCTAAAGAAATAAGATAATTGATGGAAAGGGTCAAATGGGGTGATGGGCTATCCAATAACCACATTGGACCTATTACATCATGACATGTATTTCTAAGGATCCTAAGACACTTAGGGAGATAGGGTAATCGATGCAGTGGGTTCAATAGGGTTGTAGGTTAGCTGATGACCCCATTCAAACCCTTGCATTATGATATATGTCCCTTGGGTCATGAAACCACTAGGGGGATAGGGTAATCAATGCTATGGGTCAAATATGGTCATAAGCTAGCCCACGAACCCATTTGTCCCCTTGCCTCATGACATGTGTCCCGAGGGGTCCTAGGTCACCTAGGGATATAGAGTAATCACTACAATGGATCATTTGGTGTTGTGTTCTATCCCACAAGCCCATTCAACTCATTTCATCATGACATGTGCCCCTAGGGGTCCTAGGACCCATAAGGACATAGGGTAATCAATACAATGGGTGCAATGGGGTCATAGGTTATATCGTGACTGCATTCAACCCATTGCATAGAAACATGTGTATCTTTTGTGATGTCATTCAACCCATTGAATCCTAGCATGTGTCCCTGAGGGTTTTAGGACCCCTAGGGACATAGGTTAATTGATGTTATGGGTTGATTAAGGTCATAGGATAGCCCACCACCCCATTAGACCCATTTTATTGTGACATGTCTCTCTTAGGGACATAGAGTAGTTGATGCAACGGGTCAAATGAGGTCGTAGGTTAACCTAGGATGTCATTCAACCCATTGCATCATGACATATGTAAGACCCTAGGGAAATAAGGTAATCAATATAGTGCATCGAATGGGGTTGTAGGAAAGAACACTCCATTAGTCCCATTGCATCATGATATGTGTGCATTAGGGACATAGGGTAATCGATGTAATGGGTCAAATGAGGTTGTAGTCTAACCCATGACCTTATTCAACCCATTGGATCATGACATATGTCCCTAGGGTCCTAATACCCATAGGGAAATAGACACCATTTGATCCATTGCCTCACAACATGTGTCACTAGGGGTCCTAGGACCACTAGGTACATAGGATAGTCAATGTAATGGGTTGAATGGGCTCACAGCTTAGCCCATGACCCCATTCTACCCATCGCATCATGACATGTGTCCCTTGGGTTCCTAGGACCCCTATCATAGGGTAATTGATGAAATTAGTTGAATGGGGTTGTGGGCTAGGGTTCCTAGGACCCCTAGAGACATTGGGTCATGATGCAATGGGTCAAATGAGATTCTACCCATTAAATCATGACATGTGTCTGTGGGGGTCCTAGGACTCCTAGGGATATAGGGTAATTGATGCAATGGGTGCAATGGGGTCATAGGATATCCTATAACCCTACTGGACTAATTGCACAATGACATGTGTCCTAAGGGGTCCTATGACCTCCAAGAACATAGGGTAATTGATGTAATGGGTCAAATGGGGTTGTAGAGTAGCCCACAACCCCATTAGAACAATTACATCAATTACCCTATATACATGTCATGGTGCAATGGGTCCAATAGGGTTGTGGGCTAGTCCACGACCCATTCCTTTGCAATATGTACCCCTAGGGATCCTAGTACCCCTAGGGACATAGGGAAATTGACACAACATGTGTCCCTAGGGATCCTAGGATCCATAGGGACATCGAGTAATTGATGTAGGGGGTCCAATGTGGTTGTGGGATAGCGCATGACCCCATTAGACCCATTGCATAATAACTTGTGTACCTATGGGTCCTAATAACCCTAGGGACATAGGATAATCAATACTATGGTTTGAATAGGGTCAAAATTTAGCCCACAACCCCATTTGAAACCTTGCATCATGACATGTGCCACATAGGGTAATCGATGGAATAGGTTGAAAGGGGTCGTGGGGCCATTAAATCATGAAATTTATCTGTAGGGGTCCTAAGACCCTAAGGGACATAGGGTAATCGATGTAATGGGTCAAATGTGGTCATAGGCTATCCCATGAACCCATTAGACCCATTGCATCATGACATGTACCCCTAGGGGTCCTAGGATGCCTAGGGACATAGGGTAATTGATGCAATGGGTTCAATGGGGACATAGACTAGCCCACAACTCTATTGGACATGTTGCATCACAACATGTGTCCCAAGGGTTCTTCAGACCACTAGGGACATAGGGTAATTGATGAAATGGGTCCAATGGGGCCGTAGTCTATCCCAAAATACCATTGGACACATTGCATTGCAACGTGTGTCCTTAACAGTCCTAGGACCCCTAGGGACATAGGGTAATCATTGTTCTGGATTGAATGGCATCGTAGGCTAGCCCTTGATCCCATTCAACCCAATGTATCAAAACATGTGTCCCTATGGATCCTAGGACCCCTAGGGACATAGGGAATCGATGCAATGGGTTGAATGGGGTGGTGGGCTAGCCCATGACCCCATTCAATGCAATGCAATTGACATTTGTCTTTATGGGTCCTAAGAACTCTAGCGACATAGGGTAATAGATGCAATGGCTCAAATGGGGTTGCAAGCTAACCCACAACCCCATTAGAAATATTTCATCATGACATGTATACCTAGGGTTCCTAGGACCCCTAGGGACATATATTAATCCATGCAATAGGTATAATAGGGTCTTAGGCTAGCCAATGACCCCATTTCATTATAACATGTGTCCATAGGGGTCATAGGACACCTAAGGACGTAGGGTAATCAATGTTATGGATCCAATGGGGTTGTAGGATAATCCAACACCCCATTTGACCATTTTTCTTGTGACATGTGTTCCCAGGGATCCTAGGACCCCTAGGGACATAGAGTTTATCAATGTTATGGATCCAATGGGGTTATGGGCTAGCCCATGACCCCATTGGACCCATTGGATTGTGACATGTGTCTCTAAGGGTCCAAGGACCCCTAGAGACATAGGGTAATCAATGTAGTGGGTGAAATTGGGTCGTGGGGTAGCCAACAACCCCATTTGACAAATTTCATTGTAACATGTGACCCTAAGGGTCCTAAGACCCATAAGAACATAAGATAATGGATGTAATGGGTCAAATGGGGTTTTAGGTTAGCCCATGACCCCATTGGACCCATTGCATCATGACATGTATAAGTGGTTTAATCCTAACAAGTGGTATTAGAGGGAGGTTATTTTTCAGTTATCCTCTATAGGAAAGGCTCATAGTTGAGTGGGAGCGATGGCAAATGAGGGTAAGTTGAGGGTTGATAGTTTTAATAGAAAAAACTTTAGTTATAGAAGATGCAAATGGAAGACTATCTTTATTAGATGGATTTATGGAAGCCATTGGAAGGCAAAGCCAAGAATTAGGGATCAATGTCAAATAACGAATAGGATCTTTTGGATAGAAAGGCACTTGGAAGCATTCGATTATGCCTGGCACCATTGGTGACATTTAATATTATAAAAGTGAAGATGATAGAAGAATTGATGCAAACCCTGGAAAAACTATATGAAAAGCCTTTCGCTTCAAACAAGGTATTTCTCATGAAGCATTTATTTAATATGAAAATGGCAAAAGGTGGATCTATTACAGATCATTTAAATGGGTTTAATATCATTACTAGTCAATTATCTTCTATGGGCATCAATTTTGATGAAGAAATTAGGGCTCTCTTGATGTTGTGTTATGTGTCTGAAAGTTGGAATGGCTTGGTAATGGCTGTGAGTAACTCTATTCCTAAATCTCGTACCCTAAAATATGATGATGTGATCAGTGTTGTTTTGAGTGAGGAAACTTGTAGGAAAACCTTAGGTGGATCTACATCAGGAAGTGCTTTGAATGCACAATGTAGGGGTGGAATGACTAAGAGAGGAAGTAACTCTATAAATCATGGGAAATCAAGAGGAAAGTCAAAGGGGAGGAGGTCTCAATCGAGAGGATTGAATGATTGTTGGTACTGTGGAAAGCCAAGGCATAAAAAGAAAGATTGCTAGAATCAAAAGAAAAATGAAGGAGATAAATCAGATGGAGACAAGGAGGCAAATGTGGTAAGTAAAAAATTTGAAGAGGATGCTTTGCTTCTATTTTTAGAAAGTGTTGATGATTCATGGGTTTTAAATTTTGATGCTTAATTTCATGCTACACCTCATAGAGGTTATTTCATTGGTTATGTCCAAGGGAATTTTGGACTTGTTTATTTGGCAGACAATGAATGTTATCAAATTTTTTGAAAGGGAAAAGTTAAGATTAAGTTGCAGAATGGGAATCATTGGCTACTACATGAGGTAAGGCATGTTCCAAGGTTGTGTAGTTACTTTTAATGATAAAAATTGGAAGGTTCCAAAAGGTTCCCTTGTAGTAGAAAAAGGTGTGAAAGTAGGCATCTTATATCTTTGTACACATCATATTTTTCCTTCTCCTTTAATTCATTCAGAGAAAAATGAATGTTCAGTAACAATTGTTGTAGTTGAGTAGGGAGAACAAATAGTTGCTGTAGATTCTGATACAAAGCTATGGTACAATAGACTTGGGCACATGAGTGAGAAAGGTATGAAAGTACTTCATTCAAAGAAAGTTTTACTAGGTCTAAAATGTGTTAATATGGATTTTTGTTAAAGTTGTCATAGGGTAATTGATGCAATGGATCTCATGGGGTCATGGGCTAACCCATGACCCAATTTAACCCATTGTGTTGCACGATGTGTCCCTAGGGTTCCTAGAACCCCTAGCGACATAGGGTAATAGATGTTATGAGTTAAATGGGGTCATAAGCTATCCCATCGCCCCATTCAACCCATTGCATCATGACATGTGTACCTAGGTTTATTAGGACCCCTAAGGACTTATGGTAATTGATGTAAGGGGTCCAGTATAGTCGTGGGCTGGCCACAAACTCATTTGACCCATTACATCATGACATTTGTCACTAAGGGTCCTAGGACCTCTAGTGACATAGGGCAATTGATGCATCACAACATGTGTCCCTAGGGATCTTAGGGCCCCTTGGGACATAGGGTAATTGATGCAATGGATCAAGACCATTCAACCCATTGCATCATGACATGTGTCCCTAGGGGTTCAAGGACCCCTAGGGACATAGGGTAATTGATTCAATGGGTCAAATGGGGTCATTGGCTAGCCCAAAACACCATTGCATCATGACATGTGTCCATAAGGGTCCTTGGACCCCTAGGGACATATGGTAATCGATGCCATTGGTCAAATGGGACTGATTGCATTGCAACATCTAGTCCTAGGTAGGAACACTAGGGACATAGGGTAATCGATGCAATGGGTCCAATGGGGTCATGGGCTAGACCATGACCCCATTAAATCTATTGCATCAATTACCCTAGTCTATAACCCCATTACTATGTAATAATAATAATAATTATTACTATTATAATAATAATTATTATAATTATAATTATTATTACTATTATAATAATAATAATTATTATTATTATTATTATTATAATAATAATTATTATTATAATTATATTTTTCTATATCCTATTTAATAATAATAATATAGTAATATATAATAGTTTTTAATTTCCCACACTTGCCTAATTTATTTTCCTCCAAATTTTGGGCAATCATTTTGGGTACTTGATATCATATTAGGTATCTGATCTTTAATCAGATATCAGATAATATCAAATACCCAATATGGGATTGGGTACTCAAATTATTTTACTTGCATATTTTTCCCAAAATATTCTCTGGCACTATAGACCCGACAATCATATTTTTTTGGGGTCATTTTCATGGGTTTGGAGGAAAAATATTGTTTGGGACCCATTCAACCAAAAAGGTTACTACAAGATTTGATTAGTTGTTTGGTATTGTTGTCTAAATGGGGAGATATAGTTATAAAAAGGATAAATGCAAAAGGAAGGAATTGAATGAAGACATTGCAACATATACGAAAAGGGACCAGGTAAATCATTGAAGGAAGAGACAAGGTATGTTAATTATCAATCAAGTTGATGATGTATTGATCAAAGGTGAAATCATAGAGTCAAAAAATGAATATCTTCATTTAGGGAATGAAAATATACCAATTGATAATCATAATGCTAGCAATAAAATTTTGGAGAGTGAAAATTTACTAGTTCATAATGTAAATGCCATGATTGACCATGTCAAAAATGAAAATTCATAAGAATGTCACATATCTCCTAATTATAACCAACATGAAGGTCCTAGAAAACCAAAATGGATAGTTGAAATTAATGAAATGATTCTTACTAATTTGGAAGGAAAAAAATCGCAAAGAACCATTTAGTTATGGGATTCAAGACTATATAAGGTGTTGTTCTAGAACAAGATAATGGTGGAGCAATATCAACTTTTTATGTACTTATTAAAGATGCAAAAGATGAGACCTAGGCTTTCTAAATTGAAGACTTATGTCAATGATAAAATTAAGAAATTAGTGCTCTCAATAGAATTGAAAAAAATAGTAGGGAGAAGGATAAGAGAGCTGCTCGAAGGGTTATTACAACCTCTTTGGTAAGTCATCATTTGAGAAAGGGTAGATATATGAGACAAATTGTATTGACTTGAACTTAAATCATACTACTTTGAGAAGAGCACTTAGTAAACATGAGAGAATTAATGATCCTCTTCAAAATGATACATGGGCTTTTGGTGGGAGATTTTCACATTTTGATTAGAAGCTAACCAATCATGTGAAGCAAGAAATTATATAGTTTTTGCACTCTAGCTCAAGAGTATCACCCAATCCTAAAGACATGTTGAAGTTGAGAAGTAGCATTATAGAAAGCATGCCACATCCTAAAAATTATTTGGAGGTAAGTCAAACTATGTTGTTTAAATAATTTAAAGAGAGTCATCTAGGATTGAATATATCACAAATGGCTTTTGTATCCTTGAAGCTATTTTGTTGTGGGCCACTTAAAATTTGAAATACATGTTGTTGTGAATATCATAAGAGTTTTATATGCACCATGAACTATTATGCTCCATCTATTCTACTTTGTATAGTAAAGAAATGTTGGAGAATTATGGTGCTAGTGGGCTTCCAATGTCACCAAGAGACTTGATAGATCAATTTTTATGTCCTAGAGTTGATGGTTTCTTATTTTATAGAGATGCTTTCTTAAATGAGAAGTATTCAACATGTGGTGGCTTATTCAAGTTTAACGCATGTTTCTATAAGGGGTGTTAAAAAGATCTTGCAAGGATAATAATAATAAAATGGTATATGAAATGGTGAAATACACATTGAAGAGTGGAGGTGAGGGCTCTAGATGTGAATTGGTTGTAAAAAAAATCAGTGTAGCTAGTTTTATTTTAGATTTTGTATGGAAATCTCACTCGATGCTAAAACATATAGTGTTCCTTAGTTCATAAATGCATCACTATATAACTTTGAAACTGTCAATCATGGAATTTATTTGTTAATTCCGTTAGCTCCAAATGGGTGAGTGAACCTTAGTGCCACCCTTGTTTTGGCCACAGAGAGCCTCCAACGTTCATGGACACCCCATATCAAAGAGTCTCCAAGGTGCTCTAAGTGTGTTTTGAGGTTAATATTTTGACTATCATAACTCAAAGCCCCCTAGGGGCTATCAGTGAACTGTCAAATACTAAAAGATGTTTATGCCAGGGATACAATAACCTATCTCATTTGAGAGATATAACATACTATTTGGATTTAGCACAATGGTCTCACTCGATCCCAAAACTTCAATGTGCCTCAGTTCATAGGTGCATCATTGTGTAACTTTAAAGTAGTTGATCTTGGCATTGAATCATCGATGCACTAGATTTAAATGAGTGGTTGAATCCCAGTGACACCCTTGTTCCAAATGTTTAGAGCCTCCAATGTTCATGGCCACCTCATATTGAAGAGTCTCCAAGGTGCTTTAAGTACGTTTCAAGGTCAGTCTTATTAGGATCATAACTCAAATATCATGGGGGCTATCAGTGAAACATTGAATGCTACAAGACAATATTTCCAAGGACTAAAATAAGCTATGTCATTTTAGAGAGATCACATTCTTTTTGGATTCAGCACAATGATCTCACTCGATGTGAAAACTTGAAGTGTTCCTTGGTTCATAGGTGCATCACTACATAACTTTGAAACTATTGATCTTGGAATTGAATCATCATTGGATTTATCTCTAAATGGGTGGGTGAACCCTAGTAACACCCTTTTTCTAGCTACAAATAGCATCTAATGTTCATGGCCACCCCTTACTGAAGAGTCTCTAAGGTGCTCTAAATATGTTTGGAGGTTGATCTTCCAAGGGTCGTAACATGGAGGTCATGGGGGATATCATTGAAATGTTGAATGCTACAAGATGTTCATGCTGAGCCCTATAATAACCTATCTTATTTCGAAGAGAACACATTCTATTTAGATTTGGAACAATGATCTCACTTGATCCCAAAACTTATAGTGTGCCTTAGTTCATAGGTGCATCACTTTGTAACATTGAAACCACTAATCTTGGCATTGAATCATTAGCACCATTAGCTTTGAATGGGAAGGTGAACCTTAGTGAAACCCTTGTTCTAGCCATGGAGAGCCTCAAAATTTCATGGCCTTCCTATACTAAAGAGTCTCTAAGGTGCTCTAAGTGCATTTGGAGGTCAATCTTCTAAGGGTCATAACTTAGATCTTGTCAAGGCTATTAGTGAATTATGAAATTTTATAGAATAGTCATACTAAGGTCTAAAATAACCTATCTCATTTTAGAGAGATCAAATTCCATTTGGATTTGACACAATCATCTCACTTGATGCAAAAACTTGTCATGTCCCTTAGTTCATATATGCGTCACTACATAACTTTAAAACTAGTGATCTTGGGATCAAATCATTAGTTACATTAGCTCTGCATAGGTAGGTGATGTTAGAAACAATAGTCCACCAAGATAAATTTGGGGGGGGGGGGGGGGGGGTGAATAAGTTATTTGATAATTAAAACATTCATCTTCTTTAAACAAACTTAACCATTCAACCAAAGCAAACAACAACCATAATAAGATGCACATAGATATTTATGCCAGATATGTTAACTAGAGAAACCCTTCATCAGAGGGAAAACACCAACTGGAATGATGCCCACAAGATGATGTACTAATATAAATATCCCTTGTTAGAGGATGAACCCTATTAGGAGTTTATTACAACATTTAGTACATAGAGTCTCTATTAGGAGACTTTGAATCCATGTTAGGAGATTCCAACCCTATTAGGAGTTGTAGTACAATGTATGCAAGATGAGACTATTGTCCAAACATGCAATTTCAACTACAAGAAGAGCTAACTACTCAAACATGTAATCTACTATTATGTTCTTCTTTCCTTTGTTCTTCCAACCAAACCAATCATTATCAAACCTTGTAGATTAGGTCACAAAACTTAGATCTAAACATCAAACTCGGGATCACTCAGCAAACCTTGGCAATGACATTTCCTTCACTTCCACATTTCTCTTCTCAACTTCACATTTCTCTCTTACTACTACTTATCATCAATAAAAAATTTACCATATGACAAAGGAAAATATCCTTCCTTTATATCAAATCCTCAAAACAATTCCTTGAGTTAGCTGTTAGACCTTCTTAATTAATTATTATAGGACCACATTAAGAACACATTACACTTAGTGATAACATTAATCTTTCGCCTTGCAACTTGAATAAATTTTCATATATGAAATATTATGATTAGTGAACTTAGCCATATCATCATCAAAATGTCTTCTTCATGTCCTCAACCTCAATCCTCAGAATATCAACTTTGCTAAGAGATATAACATGTTTACTAGAACATGCTTCTGTAAAATCTATCTTGGTACAAACATCACCAAAACTTACATAACTTCTTCTAGACTTATCATTTCCTCTTCTAACATTAATTTCATATACCAAACACTTAGAAGTATCTCTGTAACCTTAGATAGTTAGAATACTCAACTAGTCATCCATACCAACTTGATCTTTCTATTGTTCATCTATCAGATAGCACAAAAAATTTCTATGTTGATATCAATGACAAACTCAGTCATGAATATAACAGATCATAATAGTAACATATTTTTAATACTCCCCCATAGGAATATCATTAGCACTCATTCTTGCAACAATCTCCCCCTTTGGCATTGATGACAATATAGATGAAAAACATCTAGGTCCAAGAATACCAATAAAAGATTCTTTATTCAAATCCTCTTCATCAATCATTCTCCCCCATTGATATACCTCAATGTTCTTCTATCAATCTATCATTCCATGCTATACTTCTTCCAAACATACTAAACTTGTGCCAAACTTCTCTAACTATCATGCTTTTTTTTTTCATGCCAAACTTCTCCCCCATTGACATCAATGTCAAAGGTTTCAACAACCAACTTTACTACATCAAACTCTACAACAACTGATTCGGATTTAGCTCAAGTGTCCAAAGATACTATTCAAAACAACATCCAATGAGATTCCTAGATAACTTTTTCCATCAAAGATACTCCCCCATATAGGAAGCATCAACATTCAGTCCAAACAACAATTATGCTCTAGTTCCATTGGTTTGATACACTCTTGAATCTTCTACTTTGATGTGGGAAGAGGCATAACCCTAGTCATACCTCAAAAATACCCAATCATCTCCTTGGGAAGAGGCTTAATGAATATATCTAAAATCTTCTCTTTAGTGCTCACATACTCCAATCTAATTTTCTTTTCTGCAACTTTCTCTCTCAACATATGATAATAGAAATGTTCTTGGTCTTACAATGCAACACTAGATTCTTAGACATATTTATTGTGCTTGTGTTGTCACAATGTATAATAATAGGTTCATTGATTTCTATCCTTATATCCTTTAGCATCTACTTCATCCAAATGATTTGATTGCAATTGTTTGTTGCTGCAATATATTATGCTTCTATTGTACTTTGTGATGTACAATCTTGTTTCTTTCTTAACCAAGAAACCAATCTTCTTCCAAGAAGGAAGGATCCACCATTGGTGCTCTTTCTATCATCCAGACTACTTGCCCAATCTGCATCAATATAAGTAATTAGAGTAAAATTATTAGATCTATCATACCACAAAACAAACTCAAATGTTCCCTTCAAATATCTTAATATCCTTTTGACTACTACATAATGTGCTTCTCTAGGATCATCTTGGAATCTTGCAACAATTCCAACTACCTTTGTTATATACGGCCTTGTGTGAGTTAGATGTTGTAATCCTTCAATCATAGATCTGTACTTTTTCTACTCAATATTAGGCATCTCATCCTTTGTAGATAACTTGTGTCTAGTTACTAGAGGTGGTTCAATGGGGTTTCATGCTTGAAAACCAAACCTTTTCAATAAATCTTTCAATTACTTAGTCTTAGAAATAAAGATTCCTTCTTTATTCTATACAATCTTCAATCCTAGAAAGTATTTCATCTCTCCTATCATACTCATTTCAAATTCTTTCTTCATCTCCTTAGCAAACTTCTCACTTTCTTGATCATTTCCTCCAAATATGATATAATCAAAAAATATTACCAAAATCATTAAACCATCATCAATTTCTTTCCAATATAAATTATTTTCTACCATACCTTTTCTATATCCAAGCTTTGTGATATGTTTGTCCAACCTTGCATACTAGGTTTTGGGTGCTTGCTTCAAGCCATACAATGTTTTCCTCAATTTGCATACTATGTCCTTGTCATTTTTTAAAGGAAATCCTTTAGGCTACTCAATGTACACTTCTTCTTCAATTTCTCCATTTAGAAATGTTGACTTGACATCCATCTATTACAATTTGAATTTCTTTTGTGCTACACAAGCTAAGAATAATCTTATTGCTTCTATTGTAACCACTAGAGTATAACTCTCATCATAATCTATCCCTTCTTGCTGTGAGTAACCTTTACATATCAATCTTTCTTTATTCCTTACAACTTAACCTTGTTGATTCATCTTGTTTCTAAATACCCATCTAGTTGCTATCACATTCTTGTTTGCTGGTCTGGGAATCAATTCCCATGTGTCATTATTTACTATCTGATCCAATTTCTCTTTCGTGGCTTGTTTCTAATAATCATCTTTGCATGCTTCATCTGCATTCTTGGGCTCAACTTGAGATATCAAGCATAGTTCTTATTTGAGTCTACTTCTTATCATTACACATTTTTATTTTCTTTTCATGATCTACTTAGATGGGTGATTTTTTATCAAATTCTTTGTCAAAGAAGGAGTTTCTATCTCAATTCTTGGCTCCACTAAAGGTTTTGAGCTTTGTTCCTACATTGGCTCTCCTTCATTCTGCAACTCATTATTAGTCTCAAGAAATACTTCATCATTCCTTGGCTTATTAATAGCATCATCATCTAAATTGTGATCAACTATTTTCTCTTATATCCTAAATTTCTCACCAATTCTCACATTTACACTTTCCATAATAGTTATCAAAGTTGTTTCCTCTAATACTTTCTCTTCATTAACTAATTTAGATTCATTAACACTATCTTTCAAGGATCTTTCCATACTTACTCTAAATTCTTCAACTCTATCAAAGAGTATATTCTTTCTAGATTTTCTCAATCTTTTAGGGCATTTACTTGAAAAAAGACCAAACTCATTACATGTCCTACAAACAAAAAATTTCATTCCTTCTGGTTCTCTTTTTGTAAGTAGATCAATACCTTCTTCTATCTTTATGTCTTCTCTTGATCTAGATCTATCTTTGCTTGTGCTATTGTTCCATTGTATAATTTGCCAAGAATTTCCATAATTTTGGTATAAAAATTTCTTTTCTTAGATGCAAGACTATATTTCTTGAGCATGCTTACCATGGATCTCCCAAAGTTTTTAAACTTTATCTTCAAGGACCTGATGCTCTGATAGCAATTGTTAGAAATATTACTCCACCAAGATAACTGAGACAAGGGGGTGAATCAGTTATTTGATAATTAAAACATTCATCTTCTTTCAAAAAAATTATCCATTCAAACAAAGTGAACAACAACCATAATAAGATGCACATAGATAATTACACCATATATGTTAACTAGGGAAACCCTTGATTAGAGGGAAAACCCTAGTGGAAATGATGCCCAAAAGATGATGTACTAATATAAATATTCCTTTTTAGAGGATGGACCCTATTAGGAGTCTATTAAAACATTTAGTACATAGAGCCCCTATTAGGAGACTTGGAATCCTTGTTAGGAGATTCCAACCTTGTTAGGAGTTGTACTACAATGTATGCAAGATGAGCCCACTACACAAACTTGCAATTTCAACTACAAGAAGAGCTCACTACTCAAACATGTAATTTACCATTATATTATTCTTTAATCACTATCAAACCTTATAGATCAAGTCATAAACCTCAGATCACTCACCAAAACCTCAGCAATGAAGTTTCCTTCACTTTTGCACTATTCTGCTGAACTTCATATTTTGCTCTTACTGCCACTTATCATAAATAAAAATATGCCATATGATAAATAAAAATGTCCTTCCTTTATATTGAGTACTCAAAATAATTCCATGAGTTAGCTATTAGACCTTCTCAATTAATTCTTATAGGACCACATTAAGAACATGTTACACTTAGTGATAACATTAATCTTCTTCCTTGCAACTTGAATAATTTTTTGTACACACAATATTATGATGAGTGAACTTAAACACTTCATAATCAACATGTATTCTTCATTTTCTCATCCTTAGTCCTCATAATATCAACTCTACTGAGAGATATAACAAGTCTACTAGAACATGCCTCTATAAATTCTACCTCAGAACAAACATCACCAAAACTTACATAACTTATTCTTCTAACATTAACTGCATATACTAGACACTAAAAAGTATCTCCCATAACCTTAGATAGATATAATACTCAACTAGCTATTCATAACAACTTCATATTTCCACTGTTCTTCTATCATATAGTACAAAAAATTGCTTTTTTGACATCAATAACAGACTCAGTCATGAATGTAACATATCATCATAGTAACATATCTACAATACTCCCCCATAGTAATATCATCATCATTCATAATGCAATAGGTGAACTCTATTGACACCCTTGTTTTGACTATGGAGAGCCTCCAATATTCACAACCACCCCATACTAAAGAGTCTTCAAGTTACTCTAAGTGTGTTTGGAGGTTGATATTTTGAGGGTTCTAATTCATAGCTCATGGGGCCTATTAGTGAAATATAAAATGCTATAGGATGGTCATGCTAAGGCCTACAATAACATATCTTATTTTGGAGAGATCACATTCCATTTAGATTTGGCACAGTGATCTTTCTCGATGTCAAAACTTACAGTGTGCCTCAGTTCATTGGTGCATCACTGAACAAATTTGAAACTGCAAATCTTGGCATCAAATTGTCAATGCCATTATCTCTATATGAGAGGTTGAACTAGAGTTTCACCCTTGTTTTGGCCATGGAGAGCCTCCAATGTTCACAACCACGCCAATCAAAGAGTCTCCAAGGTGCTCTAAGTGCATTTGGAGGTCGATCTTTTGAGGGTCATAACTTGGAGCTTGTGTGGGCTATCAGTGAAATTTTGAATGCTACAAGATGGTAATGTTGAGGTATATAGTAACCTATCTCATTTTGGAGAGATATCATTCCATTTAGATTTGACATAATGATCTTGCTTGATGTCAAAACTTGCAATTTGCTTTAGTTCATTGGTACATTAGTACACAACTTTGAAACCACTTATTGTGGCATCAAATCGTCAGTGCCATTAGCTATGGATGGGTGGGTGAACCATAGTGACACCTCTTTTCTATCCATGAAGAGGCTAGAATGTTCATGGCCAGCCCATACCAAAGAGGTACTCTAAGTGCATTTGGAGGTCAATCTTCCTAAGATCATAACTCAAGGCTCATTGGGGCTATCGGTGAAATGTTGAATGCAATAAGATGATCATGTCAAGGTCTACAATAACCTAGTGACACCTAGTGACACCCCTATTTTGACCACAGATCCCTATTAACATTTGCATCTAGTACATACTAAAAAGTCTTGTAGCACCAAAGATGGGATCTTAAGAGCAAATTGGCCATGGATTTTGCCAATTGTAGACATCTTAAGAGATTGTAGAGATAATTTCAAATTAAACATATATGATATAATTTAAAATTATACATTGCATCAAAATTTTATTATAAAAGTTGTTAAAATGTTCTTCACAAATTATTGCATTTGAATCAAATCTAACAAACATGAACAATTCACATGATCCACGATAAATTGAGCAATACTATACTAAATTAATATGTATATCAATGTGCACATAATTGAAAAATATATATATCAAAATACATGTATCCATAGACAAATTACACAAATATATATCAAAGTTCATCTATCCATAGACAAATTATGCAAATATATATCAAAATACATAGATCTATATACAAAATGTGTATAATATTAATGTTTCTATTTACAATATGGTGTATGGCATCTCAAATGTCTCATGATACATCCTATGAAAACTATACTATCTTGTGATATTGGTAGATGATCAAAATGTAGCCTCTTCAATGAACTAGGTGGATGAGATGCCTCCTACATAAACAAAAAAAGGAAAACCCAATGTTAGATTGCTAAATTTATATGATTTTGTGTATCTAACATTGAATTACACAAATAAATAATGATCATTTTTCTAATTAATTTTTATAGTATTAAACTTTAATCATAAATACTTCTCTTGTTGACCTCCTATGTTGGTTAGGAATCCTCTCATATGTCAAGATGCCTAGAACTTGGTTGGTCGTGGCATGTATATGTTCAACTATGTTTGTCAGATAGATATACAACCTAAACTATAATATTATAATTCATAGCATACTAAATTTATAATATATAATCAAGAATTCAAGCTACAACTTACATCTATCAACTCCTCCTCTAGATATAATAGTTACATTAGGAAAGATAGAAAACTCTGACATCTAGCCTCTTGTGCACTAAGTGTTTCCTATGAGATACAAAAGCCTAGTTTTTAATATCATGGAAATTAGTTTTGAATTTGTTTATGAAAATAAGGAGAATAACTAATAAATGGTACTTATACATATGATGGAGTTCTTGCTATGAATGTAAATGCCAGAGGGTTTACAATTTTGAATCTTCCTGGACTCATCACCTATAACCACACCTTGTACAATAAAGAATGTAATTAAGTTTCATTAGCACAAGTAATTTACAACAATGCATTAATATTTAATAACTTTAAAATCAACTAATTACCTTTCTCTTGTTAATGGTCTCTACCTCACCCCCCACCACTAAGCCCCCCACAATTTGCCCCCCATAAACAAGTGATACCTACAAAAATAAGATAGATTAGAAACCATATATTCTCAAATATCAAATAGAAAAGAAATGAGAATGCAAAATAATGTACCATATATGTCCCAAGGCTTAAAAAAATAGCTGATACTACTATGTTTGCAATAAAATTGTGATGATAACTTGCGATGGCAATGTAATTTATGATCATTTTCATGTTTTTTTTGCAATTTTCCTTGATGTTGTTGCAATACCAATGGTGACAATGTAATTGATGCTCCTATGAGTATAAACAAAAAGAAAAAGAAAACATGACATAAAACATTCCCCATTATTATTTTTTATCGAGAATTGTGCATGAAATAGGGTGGAGGGATCCGAATCAGGGTGGGGACCTCTAAACATTGTCATGCCCTTGCCATTGATGCATTTCATTCTTGTGATCTCTGCATTTCATTTCTGCAACCTTGCTATATGATTTCTTTGCTCTGTATCTCTACATTTCTTTGTCATGCCCTTGTTGTGTGATTTATTTGTCATGCCCTTGTGATCTATTCATTTTGTTGTCATGTCTTTGCTCTGCAATTTCAATTTTGTGCCTTGCTCTATGATTTTTTTGCCATGTTGTACCCTTGTGTTGTTCATGCCCTTTCTCTATGATGTCATTTTCCATCCCTAGCTCTATATTTTTCTTCAAAGGAGCTATGTAAATGATCATTTATTTTCCTTCTAAATAGGTATCTCTTTGTATTTTCTTCTAAACATGTATATTTCAAGATCATTTTTAAGGTGCTTATTACATAGATTAGCACAACAAAAAAATCAATCCAGCAACAAATATGTTCTAGAATTCAAATAATAAAAAATAAAAATCACTCAACTCATGTTGATTGACTTAGCTCAAGATCTTGCACAAAAACTATGTAGACTAGGGAAAATAGGCAAAGTTTTCAAGAAATTTTAGAAAAACATATCGTAGCAAAAAATTTTAGAAAGAAAAAAGACCTAACCTAGTTAAATTGGTCTAGTTGTTGATTAGATTTGTTGATTACAAATTCTTCTAGAGCTGTCATAAGATTAGATGCTATAAAATGAGCAATCATTTGTTCCTAGCTAACAAGATGAAATAATATTTTCCAAGGTGATAAAATTGTATATGAAAATGTATATATGTATGTATGTATGTGTATATATATGTATGTATGTATATACATATATCTACATATGTATATGTATATATGTATATACACATACATACACACACACACATATGTGTGTTTCTATGTATGTATGTATGTATATATAGAGAGAGATCTTGTAGATTGTGGAGATCAGTGAAGATCTAGGATTTCATTATTGTGCCCTCGTGATCCCTACATTTCATTATTTTCTGCTTGTGATCTTTGTATATGTATGTATGTATGTATGTATGTATGTATGTATATGTACATGTATATGTGTATGTGTATATTTATGTATGCATGCATATAAATAAAGAGAGATCTTGGCACAATAGAGAAAACAATAAAACTCACTCAATAGGTAGCATGGCTACAGATGCAATGGCAATGCCTATTGGTAAGTAGATTCCTCTATTTCTCTCTCATTTTTCATGTTTTTATTTCAGTTGAACTATTATTTCTTAGGGGGTATTTGTAATATCGGATTCATGTGATGTAGGAGAGGATGAGGACATTCTTGGATATACCCATGTGATAAATTTCTTGTGAGCAATGAAGGTGGACATCCCTTGAGAGTATTAGGAGGCAATGAGGACATTCTAGCTACTTTATAAATTGATCTTATGAAATTTTGATTAACTTACCATGCTTATACATGTATGGATGTTTAGTTAATCAACCTTACATTTAATGAAAGGAACATGTTCTTCAAAACTAGCTTTGCATTGAACAAAAGAATCATGGATGTGTAACCAATTTTACATTTGTGTAAAGGGTCCCCTTATAGAATGAAGAATATGTACTTGTGATCTATCTTAAGACATTTTAGTAGATACAAACTAGTCTACATAGCTTTTGAAAATAGAAGGCTAAACTCTGAGTTTCAACATTAGCTTGACTAGTATATTTAGACCCACTAATTATTGTCACAAGATTTTAAAAATAATTGTACAAGGAGTGAGTTAGTACTTATATAGGTTAACCTTATATTAACTTTAAACTACACCATAAAGGTTACACTAGTGTATTATAGTATTGTAATTATAGAAACTTGCTGATTAACTTGAGTGGGCTTATGATAGAGAAGAGGTGTATTAGGTGAGTAAAGCGCACTAGTCCTTATAGGAACATAACTACATCAAAAAAATTAGAAACCATAACTGCATATTTTTTAGAGTGAGTATTTTAAGGGTCTTAATCTTGTCGATATGGGTATGTAGGTAGCCTGGTAGGCAAAGTATGCCTCCACTTTGCAAATGCCTTGGACATAGGTAGCACCTAACTATTTTAAGACATTATTATTTAACTCATGAGGCTCATTCCCCTCAAGAAGCCTCTGCCATAATGACATTACCTCTAGACCATTCAAAGGATGTTGAAGTGGTTCCAAACCATGAAACAATCTTATAAGAAATGGAAAAATAAATGGAAATGCAATACATATATTACTATTATTTATGTATATACATGTATGTGTATATTGTTGAAAATGCATTGATACAAGTATGAGAATGTGTTTTAATCATTATTTTGTCAGTGATGTCAAGCTTGCTACTTGCTAGTAAGACAACTACTTAGATGATTTGAGTACTATCATTTGTTTTATTGATGAGAAGGTTTTCATCAAATGAGATAACAATAGCACCTAATGAAAAGGTTAAGTTATGGTATGGAAAAGGAGTACAAGGATTAGTTAAGACAGTAATGATATAGTGCATTGACTATCTACTCAAGGTTGCAAAGGATAGATACATTGATTAATTCTAGAAGAACAAGATATAAGAATTGAGTCTTATAAGCTTGATCGAGTGGATAGTAGGTGCCAAGAAAAGTTAGTGCAAGCCAACAAAAAATTAGTTGCAGCCAAGAAACATCAAAGTTTAGTGTATGTTGAGTGATACAGTGTAAGCCAAGTACAGTTTAGTTGATGGCAAGCACTGGTAAACTTTAGTGCTTGCTAAGTTATCTAATGGATGATGAGTGGAAGAAAAATATGGAAGTCGAGTGACAAAATATTGATGCTAAGTACCAATATTCATGTTAAATCATGGATTTGATGAATCTGAGATGACTATTTTTTTTTCTTGAATTTTTTAAAGCATGTGGAAGATAACTATACTGAGTTGGTGGTACAAAATTCATGGTAAACAATTTTGAAAAGAATTCAAAGAGGATTGAAGGAGAAGTTTCTAGAAGAGACAAAAATGAAAAAAATGGTAGATTCATTGAATCCTACCTAATCCTACCTAACTCTAAAATGTACAATAGAGGATGAATGAAAAATGATCTTAATTTTCTATTTATAGAGATGGTTGGTTAGAAGCAATGGTTGACATGTGCGATAACCTAAGGGAGACAAGGAGTCTAGGGTTTTACTTTATTTAGTGACCAAATAGAAGAGATTGCTATTAGCAAGAAAAGAAAGGCTTAAGGGTATGGATTCTTGAAGGGTGAACAAGTTATCAAATCTCAAGTGTGTGAAAGCCACTCAAAATGGTGGACTAAAAAAAAGATCTATAATCTAAAAGTGTGTTGTAAGTTGTTATCAGATCAAGCTTTACTATTACTTTCTAATCATTGTACTAGTCTAAGGTAAATCCTTTGGATTAAGGTTGATTTAATAGTTAAATGTAAATCCTTTAACTAGGTCACATTCTAAGTGAATGATCTAAAGTCCTCTAACAATGCTCACTCCTAATGAGGTGATTGAAATACTCTAACCAAGTCACATTTAATAGTGTGCATTGTAACCTTTAATAGGCTTGGCCTTTCATAGGGCATCACTTCAAAAGAGTGAGAATGAGTAGCATGTTACTGGTGGTTTTTCTCAAATTGGGTTTCCATGTAAAATTATTGTGTCAAATGTGTTATTGAATTTTTTATGTTTCATGCTTACATTTTTGCAAAGTTGATTTGATAGTAGCTGACAAGTTTAAGTAATTGCATGATATGATGGATGCATGCATGATGAATATGTTTTATGGATACGGGTTCACTAAGCTGTGAAAAGTTTTATTTGTACATTTGGACCTTGGATAACTAGTTCACACCCCCCCACTCTCAGTTATTCTAAAGAATTCCAACATGCATGTATACATTTATGTATGTATGTATGTATATAAATACATACACAGATGTGTGTGTGTGTGTGTGTGTGTGTACATAAAGTGATATAAGAACAACACAAAATTGATTCAATTGCATATATATTGCAGAATGCATGCTTAAGCATAATGCATCCCTTTAGAGCATTTTATATATAAATTAATTTCATGATAGTGTTTCAATGAATTCTACAAATCATTTCTTGTGTGGATCAATCAATGAATTAAAGTATTGAAACAGAAGTGACTAAATACATTTATTATTCAAAAGAATTCTAAGTTGTTGAATCATTCATAATATATATATGCTAGTTGAAAGGTAGATGTTATCCTTTTCAAGTAAACTCTTTTTTTAGAAACAAGAGTAAATTTTGAAGTCACATGATAATTTAATAGGAAGTTCATTTTTTTAAGCTAGAAGTAAAGCTATTATTTTCAAATGAATTAGTGGTATCAATGACATGTGTTAAAAACAAAAAGGATTTTACAACTATTAAGTTTGAAGGGGATGTATTATAGAATCTTCCTTAAAGTCAAGGAGGCAACTATGAGTATGTTGTGTAAGGTTGAACTATGTGAATTATTTCTATCCTAACTTGAAGAGTATCTATGAGGAGTAAAAACACAAACCTGTGTCACCCTTTTACAAAGGAAAAGGCTAACAAAACTATAATTGTTCATCTTCAATGACATAAAACTGGTAGTATTATTTAGAATTTGAAAATGAAGTAAACTAATGAAATATGTAGAAATAGATGAAGTTTAGGATTATAATTTTTAATAATTATTTGGAATAATAATTAATCTATTTTTCTAATTATTAAAGTCAATTTTTAAGTTGCTAAAAAATGTTGAAAATTAAGGGTCTAGTTCCCACCACAAAATTATATGGAAATAAAATTATTTCCCTTTCATCTTAGATTATATTATAGATAACATGTATAGATAGAACAATAAAAATTAAAACTTGTCTTTAGGCTAATATTTTATCTTTTAGAACAATTCAAATTTCAACTCACATGGAATTGAAAATTTTCATCTACCACCACATTTTTCAAATCATATATATTCTAACCAAAAGAAAAATTATATATTTTAGAAGAGGACTCTCTTCTCAAGAATGTCATATGATTTTTCAATTTTTTTGATATGATTTAATATTTTTTTCTTTTCTCAAAATGGACATCTTCTAGAATTTAATAATTATAATATACTATATCTAATTAAAACACTATAAAATCTATATGAGAATATTTTTGACTTTGAGCTCTATAAAATGGTATTTATGTGTTATTAAAAAAAATGATAAAAAATAGTAAGAGTTATTGAAGCATCGCTTTTCTGAAATAATTTAATTTTTTTAGTAATTAGATAAAACTTGTATAAAACATGCATTTAGTAGACATTTCCAATTGGAAAAGTGTGAGACCATATGCAACTTAGCTGGAATGTGTATGCACCCTAAAATGGTTGCCTAAACTATGGGCCCCCAATATTCAATTTATCAAATTTCCTAATTCAATGATTTGCAATGTTTTATTAAATCAATTCAAATCAATTTCTTTGATCAAATTGTAATTAATTTAATTATTTCAATATTTCTTAAGGTTTGACCACTGTATCCTAGGTCTTACTTAATTAAAAGAAAACCTCTCTTTTAATTAAATAATTAATTCATATTTAATTAATTAAGAGAAAAAAACCCTCTTTTAATTTAATTAAATATTTCCTATTTAATTAAAAAAAATTGCTCCATTTTAATTAAATAAAATCCCACTTGAAAAAATGGAAATAAATTAAATAAAAATAAATAAATAAATAAAAACTTCTGCACACTTAAATGCACATATCTCTAAGTGGGATTCCTCCTTTTCCTCTTTTCACTTTCTTCTCAAACACTCCTCTTTTCTCATTGGTGGAATTTTGTCTCACATGGATCAAACTCTATTATCCCATATTGGTTGTGAGAAGCCTCAGACCTCCACATTTTCATTCATAAGGAGCCCTCTCCTCATTTTCATATAAAGAAATACATAGAGAGAGATATATAGGGAGAGAAAGATAGAGCAATATAGAGAGAGATATAGAGAAAATAGCTCGTTGCTATAGTATTGTTATGCTACAGGTTTGGAGATCAATTTTGGAGAAGGAGTTTGAGGCTTAAGGTTTGGACATTGAAGCTTCATTGCAACTTCTCTCCTCTTGTCTTATGCTCTCTCGCATCCATGGCTTCCATCATTATGAGGTTTCATCCTTTCATTTTCATATTATCTTAGGAACATATTTCTTTTCATAGATTAATATTGCATTGTTATTTCCTTTAACAACTAAGATTTCCTTTTTCTTACGTTGCTTTGCATTGTTATCATTTAGATTAGTTTGCATCCTCATTTGTGTTCATATTTTGATCCGTGAATCTCTTGTTTCACGTTGTACTTGCATAAGCACAAACAAGGTCAAACTGAGGGCCTCCATTACAAACCCTTGCACTCCATGAATAGAGAGCTATGAGTCACCATTTGAGATCTCATTCTTGAGAAATCTTGGATATAGTGACTCATAGAAATGTGCTCACATTTTAGCACACATATTTTTGGCACCCACCATGGGGCAACCTACCTTTACTTGTTGGTTTTATATATTTTTGGAGCTAACCCCCTTATGTGGAATATTTTGGAGATAAAAAAAACAATATATCTGAAAGATTTGATCATATCTTCTAAAAGGCTTGGTGTTCTAGTCTATATTTTTTTGCAAGGTGGTGACATATCAGTGAAGCTTTAATGAAATTTTTAGAGTTTTGTGAGGTATTTTCAATTTTCTATAATTTTTTCTTTTTTTTCATGAAAAATAATTTTAGGGTGCAAATTACCAAATTTATCAGAAAAGCATACATTTTTGGAAAGGTCTTTGAATTATAAATAGAGTTGGTTCTTTTTGTTTTAATTTTTGATATAATATCAAGGCTAAATTATTTAATTTTCAAAAACTGGTCTATTTTGACAAAAAATGACTCCCTAGGGTATAAGTGAAAAGATCTTTTAAAATTTTTGACATTTTTGGAAAGCTCTCTAATTTTTGATAGGGGTCTCTTTTTAATATTTAGGGTTTTGGGTTTGAATTCATGGCATATAGGTCCAATCTTGTTGACTAGCTTAAAAGTCATGATTAACTTGCACTTTATTTGCACAAAGTTCATTGCATGATAAGAGTTTTCATTTTTCATGGAATCAAATAGTTTAATATATTTTCATGTGAATTTTCTTATTTCTTCATGAGTTCATACACTTGATTGAAGTTTGTGAAGGTAACCTGGTGGTCTAAAGAGCAAAAAATTGAAAAAATTGGAATCCATAAAATCAAGGCATACACATTCCAAACCCTCTCATTTGAATTATAAAAAGTGGTCATTGTGTTCTTTTTCATTGTAAAATAATTTTCCTTCTTTTGTCAAACTATTTGGTGTGTCTTCCAAACATTGAAAAAGGGCTTAAAATGAACCATTCACATCTGGATTTGAGCTTAAAATAAAAAAACCCCTTTTGTCTTTTAATCCCCAAGATTTTCTTATTGGTGTTTTCTTCTTGCATCCTTGTTAAGGAGTTTAAGGGAAACCTAAATAAGGGGTCTTGATTTTTTTTTTTTTAGGGGACCTACTTAGAGAAGTGATCATGCTAGGGGATGAGCTCAACTCTCATGTTTTAGTAGAGTATAAATAGTGTGACTTGAATCTAAAGATAGGTCTCTTGGAAGTAGAAATATTGTCAATCTTGGCTAAGCCCCAAAGAACTTTATACCTTTCGAAAGTGAAGGTGGAGATTGAGTTACCACTTCCTCTTAATTGTTTGTCGCTATTCTTTTTTATTTATGAATTTGGGCCTCATGTACCTTGCATATATCGAGGACATTCCCTAGTTGAGCTTGTGCATCCTTATAGAAACCTAAATAGGTTGTTGGTGTGTTTGACATGCTTCAATGTTTAGATCTTTCCACACTTTGAAAAAAAGGAGACACATCCATAAAATTGAGCCTTAAGGATTCTTTCCTTTTATATGCTTTCAAAACCACTATGGGCTTCAAACTTTGTGCTACCAAACCTCAGTCAAGTCTACATGATTCTAAGTTCTCCTTTACCATTAAAAAATATCTACACTTACCTACCAAACCTAAATCATGTCTAGATGATTGTGAGTTCTCCTTGTAGGATTTGAGAAAATATGCAAATAAAATCCACAAAGCCCTCGAACACCTACATGTAAAAAACCTATCATAGGGAAGAAAAAGACAAGAAGAAACAAGGGTTTGATCTAGAAAACATGCAAATTGTATATTCACATAAAGAAGAGATTATGAATTACAAAGAGATCAATCCTTATAAAAGGAGATCAAAACCCAAAAAGGGTAACCTAATAAGTTACTAAAGGTAACCTAAAGGTGAAAACTATTTAATAATTACTAGTTAATTATTAAATAAAGAAAGAAAAAAATGCATAAAGAAAAATCTTAAGAAGGGAGAAAAGGTAATTTAATCAATGAAATTAAATTAGCCTTTTACTCTACCACTCCCCTTAAGATGAGCAACAATGCAGCTACAAACAATGTAGAAAGAGAAAGGAAACTATAATGCAATGTTGAAAGCAACCTTGTGTCCCAGCAAAAAGGCTTGATGAGGTGCCCAATCGCAACAAAATCTCTATGAAATAGAGAAATAGAGAAAACTCAATGGGAAAAACTCTACTCCAAAATGATATAGCAGAAAACCTAGTAAAGGACTAAAAAAGCCTCCAACTAGAGGAATGTTCTAGAAGAATAGGAACAAAGAGAGATCTTGAAGAAAGATACTAAAGCATGAAGAAGCCACAAACTCTATAAAAAGGAAATTTCTGGTCTATAGAACCTCCTCTGAAATAGAATGAAAAGAAGACTGTCTATATGGTAAATGATCCATCTCACTGAAATGCATAGGTATCCAACCACTACAATCACCTAGTACATAGGATCAAATACTAAATACATAGCTCACTCAAATGAACCAAGGAAGTATGAGAAAAAATAGAAGAACCCCCCTATTACATAGTAGGGTGAGGTGACAAGCAACTGAGAAAGTGGATCGAAAATCTCCTACAAAATAGAAAGAACCAAGAACATTGAAAATGAGGAGGAGATACAGACACTTATAAAGGCACATGCCATCGACACATCATGGGGCTAATTTCATAGAAGGGACACTCACTTAACAAAGGAAGAAGGTACTAAAAGGAAAACAACTGTCCCCCCATGACACTTTATAATATAGTGTGAGTATAATAAATCAGAATGATGAAAAATATCTTGAAAAGTGAGGAGTGACACTTTATCTCAATGTTTTTGCATAAAAATTCTTACAAATGATATCAACAATAATAAAAAAGGGCAAAGAGCTAATATAAGAGATAGTACAACTAGAAAGAAGAGATCCCATGCAAGGAAAATGATCCCTGAACCTAAAACATCTAAGATATCCACCATAGAGAAAAATAGAAAAAAACATGAAAGAAAGAGAATGGAGTAGAATCTAGAATAAATTACAACATTTCTAAAAAGTAGACAAAAAAATCTTTTAAAAATTATAACATTTTCAAAAAATGGAGATGGGATGCTAAAGATATGTCCTCCGAAGTGAAAAATAGAACATCTAGATTTGACTACCAAAATAGGCAATCAAACTAAATCAAAACCAAAAAAAACCTACACCAATGTCTCTATACTAAAACCAACCTTTCGATGCATTTTTTGGATTAAAAAAATGCATCTGTATGCTCAAGTTATGGAGAAAAAACCAACACAGCCCCTCAAAATGCATTAAAAAATTATTTATTTTCATAATAAAAAATAATAAAATAAACCTTTAATAAAAAAGTGCCACCAAAGAGAGGAGGTGGAGTGGAGTGATGGGTGATGGAGCCATTGTAGTGGTGGAGGGAGGGAGGAGCCATTGGACTCGAGTCACTACAGAGCTGCTACAAAACTGTTGGCGGAGCCGCTAAGTGGTGACCACAATGATAACTACAGTGAAGTTGCTAGTGGTAAGTTGAATGCAACACCCCAAAATAGCTGAAATTTTAAAAAAAATTCAATTTCTTTAAAAAAAATTCACATCAAAGTGTGTGTAGAGGTTGTAAGGCCCTGCCGAGCAAATAAAAGTTGGCCTCCCGGATCAACATTGTCCAAACCAGACAAACTTTATATGGAAATAGGGGTTTTGATGCCTTCTGGATCCATTTGTGAAGTTTTTTTCGCCTCAAACTACTCCAAAAATCAATGATCCCATATTTCCTTAGGTAATACTCAAAAAAATGCTAGATCTAATCTATTAATCCCTCATTCACCTTTTTCTTCAAATACCAAACAAGCTATAATAGATCTGGCTCTTATACCATTTAGGATTTGAGAAAATATGCAAATCAAATCCAAAAAGCTCTTGAATACCTACATGTAGAAAACCTATCATGAAGAAGAAAAAGATAAGAAGAGGCAAGGGTTTGATCTAAAAAACATACAAATTCTATATTCAAATGAAGAATAGATTATGAATTACAAAGAGATCAATCCTTATAAAAGGAGATTGAAACCCAAGAAGTGTAACCTAATAAGTTACTAAAGGTAACCTAAAGGGGAAAAATATTTAATAATTACTAATTAATTATTAAATAGAGAAATAAAAAATACATAAAGAAAAATCTTGAGGGACAAAAGGTAATTTAATTAATGAAATTAAATTAGCCTTTTTCTCTAACACTCCTCTGCCATTAAAAAGTATCTAAACTTACCTGTTAGTTTCTCTTTTTCAAGGTCTACATCTTCTACTCCAAGAAATCAATTTCTTCATCTTATAGATCCAAAGATCTCTTGAGAGAGAAAGTGAGTAATAACTCCTTTGAGAATATTCCAATATTTCATGATGGGCCTATCTTTGACCAAGATGAGAATGACAAAAATGATCCTAGATATACTTTTGAGAGAACTTTTACTCCTTTGGGATTTTCATATGATATGGTGCTTGAGACCTTAGTTGCAAAAAAGATCATTACTTTACCATACAAATTTTCTACACCTTATGAACCTAAGCTAAAACCTTATTGGTGGAGAGATGATTATTATTGCGGCTACCATACATGCAAAGGTCATAAAACTGAAGATTATATTGTATTTAAATGTATAATTCATGATCTTATTGATGAAGAAATCATTGATGTTGAAATTCCTAAAGGCCTATGTAATGAAGATGCTTCTCTTGAGTAAGATCATGTTGATGAACCTATGTCTAGTGATGGTTTCCTTGATACCACCATGTCTTCCAATACTTATGCATCTCCCAAAACTTCAAAGCTATCCAACATTATTCCATCAAAAAATGGTCTTAATTCTTTTCATACAGTTCCCTATAGTTATCCTTAAGGGCTACCTCTTAAAGAAACTCAAGCCAATCTACACTTGGCTGAAAACCCTTTTCATGCTCCTAAGACTAAAGATTCTCAACCTTCATGCGATGCTATGTCTATTATGTCTACTTTAGCTAGTCCTTCGTTACCTCTTCGAGATAATATCATGAAAACCTCATATACTTCCTTGTCCTTAGAAGTGGTTGCATGTCAAGAGGACTCTCAAAAAGATTTTTAAAAATGTTAACAAAGATCAAGATCAAGCACCTCTTCATCTCCTTCAAGATGTCACCCCTCCATATCCTATGTCTTATCCACCTCCTAAGAATGATGAAGACACTACTTCCACTATTTCCCTTGAGCTTACTAAAAATTGTGAACAAAGTTCTATGCCTATTTTATCCAAAGAAGCTTGTCACGATCAAAGAATCCCTTCTTGTTCTACTTCTCCATATTCACTTCAAAACTATGCTCAAGCTTCAAATATTTCTATCAAAGGTGTTTCTCCTATTAAAATACTCATGAGTCTATTGATGGCCTTAGTCACATTTCTCACTTTAAATATGCTAATATCACTATTCATTATCCCTTTGCATCTCCTAAATCTATCCTTGGTCCTTATCCATCAAAAATAAAGCCTTCAAACCTTCCATCTATATTGGGACCTTATGTTCCTCCCTATCCTACTTTCACTCCTATCTCATCTCCTAGCTCTCCTATCATACCTCGAGAACAAAGACACTCATCCTTGATGAATTGTCATTTAGCTATCCATATGAATCAGTCATATAATCCTTATTCATCCACAAATCCCAAGTCTTTTGGAAGCAATTTGGATGATCAATTTAAGAACAAACACAAGAATCCATTTAAAAATTAATATCACTATGTCCCATCTAATCGACATGTGAATGAAAAGAAAGAACAATTATTCAAGAGGCCAAAAAGGTCTACTACTTAAAGAGATAAATCAAAGAAAATATGGGTCCCTAAATCCATCATTGAAGAAATGTGTTCTAAGGAATCCAAAGGAAACAAAACATATAAAGCTATATGGATTCCCAACTCTCTTTTGAAAAACTTGAATATTTAAAATACTTCAAAGTTGACATTTGAGCTTCAATAAACTTCCAATTTATCTGCTTCCAAACATCTTCCTAAGAAGCTTCCAAAGATTTCCAGTCCATCTCCTTCTGAAATTCTCTTACTTCCACATACATCTAAACCTCAAACTATTTCCTCCATGATTACTCCATCATTTCACAACCCTTCAAGTTGTGTGTCAATGTTGATCTTGCCTACTTTCTCACCTGCCCTTATGCAATATTTTCAAGCCTACACTTACCTACTATTCATATTCCTTCTATCTTTCCAAAGCATAAAGCCTTTTCCTCTATATACATTATCTACCATCTCCTTTCCATCACCCTATTAGCATCTTTGAGCATACCTTTTTATGATCTTGGCTTATCATAACTCATCTTTACTATAGAAGTACTATATAAATTGAAATACCTTGAGCTCTTTCTAAAAATTCAAAAAAAAAAAATTTGAAAGATAAAAGAAAAAAGAAAAATAAAAATGTGCCTTGGTCGAAACTTGGTAAACAGGCACCTTGGTAGTAAAAGGAAAGACAAATAAATTCTTCCTATGGTGAAAACCACTTCTTGTGGCATCTTGGATAAGTACCATGATCAAAACTTGGAAAATAGGCATCATGTGTAATCCATCTATTCCATATTTCCTCTTTGATCTTGATAATGTTGAGCTATCCTTGTGTATTGGCTATCTTATTTGTCAGCTTGCCTATTATTCCTTTTCATTCACTTATGGCCTACATATTTACCTTTATTATTATTACTTTATCCTATCACTATTCTATCCATTTGACCCCTTGGTCTTGATCACGCAATGAAAAGCATGGTTCTTAGGCTTCTTGACATGCCTAATTTTATTGGACTACATGCTTTCAGGCTATTTCATTATTAGTTTCCACTGCTTATCCCACATGCTATCTCCTTTCATGGATTTCTTTTCTTGTCCAACACATGCTTTATATGGTTATCTTTCCCTAGCTTGGGTACTCTTGAGGATTCAGTCCTTGAAGATCACTTTCACTTGCTTCATACGCTCCTTGCTTATCCATCATATCCACCAGCTTCTTTTTCCATCATACCTTACACCTTGTGAGACATTAGGACACATTGATGTGATCTTGCTTGAGAGTGAGCAATCTGTACTTCATTCTTGATAAATATTTATATATGATGCTGAAAAAAATCCTAAAAAGCATAAAATGTCCTTAAAAAATGATCATTCTACATTTATGTTAGAATCTTTCCACATTCTAATTTGATATAAATCACATTCATATCTTCATAGTTGCACTTGTGACTAGTGATGATTGTGTGCTTTTTCAGTGTCTGTTAATAATTTCCCAACGATGAAAATAAGTTCTTTTACATTTTCTAATGAATGATGTACACAAAATCCTATGTTATAGTTGCTCTATTGCAAGTACACCTTTGCATTTTCATGTAGCTTGCATTATTAGACTTCATGTTAGTTTGCATTTTTAGGTTGCATTATGAGTTTGATTGGGTTTTCTCTTTTTTTTTCTTGCAGACTTTTAATCAACTATGGTCATGTTTTTATATTCATTTCCTTATCTTCTTTTGTGATCTCAATCGAAATTTCTATCTTAAATAGTTGATTTATTTTGGGGCATTCTATTTCTTACAAAAAAATTCTTTTCTTCCTTTTGTTTCTTTCCATATCTTCCAATTTCTACCTTCCATTCACTTTCACTCCACTTCTTTTCTTCTAATTCAACTTTTGGGCATAATATTTCATGCTTTTTGATCTACCTTGGTTTTTTTATTCTTATATCTTTTATCTTACATCAAGAACTTTATCTTTTGTTTGATTTGATCAAATTTGTCAATTTGTTGTTTCTCCTCTATCTCATTTCAATTTTGATCAAGAGGGGGCAATATCTATCAACTTCAAGCCTTGATTTAGTTTTATCAATTTTATCTTCAAATTTTTAAAGTCAAAATCTATTTGTATTCTTTTCCCTAATGTGTTCCTAAATCAACCACACATCTGGGTTATTTTGTGATCCTAAATCAGTCTCATACTTCATTTCTCTCTTTAGCTACATGTGTTCCCAAATCAATCACACAATAGTCAAAGAGGGGAAAATGTATCCACCCTAAAATGATTGCCTAAACTATGGGCCCCCATTATTCAATTTATCAAATTTTCTGAATCAATGGTTTGCAACATTTTATTAAATCAATTCAAATCAACTTCTTTGATCAAATTTCAATTAATTTAATTATTTCAATATTTTCTAAGATTTGATCATTTTATCCTACGTCTTATTTAATTAAAAGAAAAACTCTCTTTTAATTAAATAATTAATCCATATTTAATTAATTAAGAGAAAAACCCCTCTTTTAATTTAATTAAATATTTCCTATTTAATGAAAACAAGTTGCTCCCTTTTAATTAAATAAAATACCACTTGAAAAAAAGGAAATAAATTAAATAAAAATAAATAAATAAATCTTTTTTTTCTCTACACTTCAATATACATATCTCTAAGTGGGATTCCTCTTTTTCCTCTTTCCACTTTCTTCTCAAACACTCCTCTTTTCTCATTGGTGGAATTTTGTCTCACATGGATCAAACTCTATTATCCCATATTGGTTGTGAGAAGCCTTCCACCTCCACATTTTTCTTTATAAGGAGCCCTCTCCTTCTCATTTTCATATAGAGAAAGAAATAGAGATGGATATAGGGAGAGGAAGATAGAGCAATATAGAGAGAGATATAGAGAAAATAGCTTATTGTTATAGTATTGTTATGCTACAAGTTTGGAGAAGGAGTTGGAGCCTTAGGATGTGGACATTGGAGATTCATTGAAACTTCTCTCTTCTTGTCTTATTCTCTCTTGCATCCATGGCTTCCATTATTAATATTGCATTTTTATTTCCTTTCATAGCTAAGATTTCCTTTTTCTTGCATTGTTATCATCTAGATTAGTTTGTGTCCTCATTTGCATTTATATTTTGAACCTTGAATCTCTTGTTTCATGGTGTACCTACATGGGCACAAACTAGGTCAAACTGAGGGTCTCCATTACAAACCCTTGCACTCCATGAATAGAGAGCTATGAGCCACCATTTGAGATGTCATTCTTGAGAAATCTTGGATATAATGATTCATAGAAATGTGCTCACATTTAAGGCATACAGAATGAATTTATCTAGATCATATGTTTGAAAAAAAAAATTAGATAGAAATACCCAAATTTAGTCATTCTAATAAGTTAGCCTAAAAGGTGACACAACTTTGTACTTTCCCCCTGAGATGATCATGTATAAGAGAGGCTACAAGAAGGTGGAGATATAGCATAATCTTCAATGATCAATCAAGTGGACTAGAAATGAAGTGGAACAATTGCATTTAGGGTGGAGATGCTAGAAATCGCAAGGATAGAATAAATGAGCTTATTATAATCAAGATGAATTAAGATTTCTTCACACTATCTTGTTCAATCTTATATCTAATATTTTTACAATTGATTTTTATTATTAGCTAAAAATTATTAGAGGATAAGACAATCAGTAATTTGTTCATAGCATTTGAAGTCAATTATCCAATTTTCATGTACAAGGGGTAGTGTTGTCCATGTGCTCCAATACCTGGTCCATTGCACAGTGTATACTTAGTAGTTTTAATTGTCACAAGCTTAATCATATTGCACAATATAAACTTAGTAGTTTTAATTATAACATGCTTAAGAATATTGCATACTTGGGTGCTTCACTTCATGAATGAGCACACCAAGTGAAAGACCTTGTGTGATGAAGGATTATATGATTTTCTACATAATTCACCACATAGCAGTGCATTGCAAGTTCACATACATTCTTAAGTAGACATTTGTGAGCACCAGGTGTGTGAAGGCTCCATACAAAAACATGTAGAAGCAAAAGAGATCATGAGCATTTTTTATGACATGTTTTCTAAGAGCATACACAAGTTTCTCAAGGTTACTTCCATTATTAAATTTTCATATACATCTTTCTTGTTAGAATTTATACTTTATTAATTTTACTATAAGAATCTGTTGCATTTTTTATTAGGTGATGAAACCTATAGGTACAGTTATATGTTTAGAAAATGGGAGAAAACACCCAATATCAAGGCCATTCACACAAACAATCTATTGATTTTAAGGGACTTGATAACTTAATAAACATTACACATTTCCAAGGAGATTCTGACTTGAATGTGAAGGGATTTTAGAGTGATTCAATATAATACTATCTCATCCATGACACCTATTTCATTTTTAGTTCTACAATTTTCATATCTTACACATCATTACTTCACATTGTGTTGTAAATTTTGCATAGGTGTTTGATCTTTGATAGCTTTCATTTCGACATTTCAACATTCAATTTTTCAAGTTTCATCTTCATTATATAGTCCTTTCCACCCTAAAAACCTCTTTGTTACTCCATTAAAATTAAGATTTGAACAAAGCCAATGATACAAAACCTACTGCCACTTTGGAAAAAATGTTGCCTCCAACATTGCAACCATATGATATTTATGAGAATAATACATGCTTGAGCCATAACCCAATTAAACTACTCTAGTTGTTGATTAGTTGGGTTGATTACAAATTCCTATAGAATTGTCATCAGATTAGGTAGAATAAAATGAAAAATCAGTTGTTACCAACTAGTACAATCAAATATAGTTTTCCAAGGTGATAAAATTTTATATACAAATGCATGACTTGGATGTTATGCAGGAAGCACATTCCCCAATTTATAATGAATGGTTGGATAAAAAGGCTCCATACGCTAGCCCAAGAATGGAAGCTAAGGATGTAACCATGCATGTATTGGCATGCTCTCCCTATGAGGATACCAAGTATCTATTATTGTTGTTAATTTGGGCATCATCTCATAGGTTCAGGGTCCCTTAACTCCCAAGAATTTGTAGTAATTATTCTCACAATTTGAAGAATAACTTTAGTGAAGAGTTGAGTGTAAGGAGTTGAAGAAGCAAGTTCTGCTTCTATGTAAAGTCATAATCATGATGCTCATTCACTTGGAGAAGCTTCTGGCATAATGGCATTACCTCTAAACCATGAAAAACATGTAGATGTATGTATGTATGTGTGTATATATACAAACCAAAAAAAATGGACAAAGTTAATGTCACTGTTACTAGGTATTTTATATATATATATATTCCATTAACTCTGCATTTTTTATCTACAGTATTTTGTGGTAAGTAACTTAGCATGAGTTGAGTGATTTTTATTATTTAGATTCTGGTATATTTATGTAGCTAGATCAATTCTTCTATTGTGCTAAGATGTAATGAGCACCTTAAAAAAGATCTCTCTATATATATACATACATACATGTATGTATATGTATGTATATATGTATGTATGTATGTATGTATGTATGTATATCGGTAGAGATCTAGGATTTCATTGTCATGCCCTTATGATCTCTGCATCTTGTTGTTGTGCTCTTGTGATCTTTACATCTCATTTGTTTTATTCTACATAATTTGATGATAGTTCTATAGGAATTTTTAATCAACCTACCTAATAAACAACTAGACTCATTTAACTATGTTATGGCTTGTTTCTTTCTCAAAATATCTCATATGATATGTTTTTGTAAAATTTCTTGCAAACTCTACCTATATTTTCTTGGTATGCATTATTTTTGTGGAGGATCTTGAGGTAAGTCACATAGAACCTTAAAAAAAATCTCTGTGTATATAGACATACATATATACATATATACATGTATTCATGTATGTATGTATGTATGTGTGAGTGTGTATATACATATGCATGCATGTATATGCATATACATACATACATACATACATACATATATATATATATATATATATGTATGTACATATACATATATGTATATATACATATACATATATACATATATACATATATATATACATATATATATACATATATACATATATACATATACATATACATATATACAAATAAATATACATATACATATATATATACATATACATATTCATATACATATACATATATATACATACATACATACACACACACACACACACACACACACACACACACACACACACACACACACATACATATTGCCCATTAACTCTGCATTATTTGTGTGCAATATTTTGACATAAGCAACGTAGCATGGGTTGAGTGAGTTTTATTGTTATGTTATTTGAATTTTGGAATATGTATGTAGCTAGATCAATTTTTATATTATGCTAAGATATAATAAGCACTTTAAATAAGATCTCTCTCTCTCTCTATACACACACACACACACACACACACACACACACACACACACACACACACACGCACGCACGCACGCACGCACGCATGCACGCACGAACGCACGCACACACACACACACACACACAAAAATACATAGATACATAGATACATAGATACATATGTATGTATGTATGTATGTATCAGTCGAGATCTAGGATTCTTTTGTTGTGCCCTTGTGATCACTATATTTTGTTGTTGTTCTCTTGTGATCTCTGCATCTCATTCATTTTATTGTACCTATTCTAATGACATTTCTATAGAAATTTTTAATCAACCCAACTAATCAGCAGCTATAGACCCATTTAACTGGGTGATGGCTTGTTTTTTCTCAACATATATACTATGATATGTTTTTGTAAAATTTATTGTGAACTCTACCCATTTTTCTTGTTCTACATTATTTTTTTGGAGGATCTTTAGTTAAGTCATTTAGCACCTTAAGAAATATCTCTTTGTATATATACAAACATACATACATGTATGTATGTATGTATGCATGTATGTATGTATCTATGTATGTATGTATATAAACAAGTGAAGCTCAACATTAACCTTATATGATTGCATGAAAACTAACATAAAAAAATAGATCCTGGCACAATAGAAAAACAATAAAACTCAATCAACACGTAGCATGGCCACCTATGCAATGGTAACACCTATTGTTAAGTATCTTTCTCTTTTTGTCTCTGATTTTTTGTGTCTTTATTTCACTTGAACTATTATTTCTTAGGTGTAATTTTGTAATATTGGATTCATTTTATTGAGGAGATGATGAGGATATTCTTGGATGTACCTATGTTAGATGTATGGGAACCAATAAATAATTGTGATGAATTGCTTGTGAGTAATGAACATGGACTTCCCTAAGAGTAGCAGGAGGTGATGAAGGCATTCCAAAAGATTGATCCTTTCTTTAAGATTTTAGATGTTAATAAAAAATTTAGATATTGAGGGTGGTGGTGAAAAATAAGCTTCCACCTTCGTGTAGTTGGTCATACTTAGTAGAGAATATTAAACTATTCTTGAAACCAAGCAAAGCTCAACATTAACCTTATATGATTGCATGACAACTAAGTAAATCTTTTGGTTTTAGGAAATGTAGATGGAGGCCATGGTTCAATATGAAATCTCAATTCATATGCATACAATATAAATTGTAGCTAAAAAATACAACATGTTTGCATTTTTCTTAGAGGTCTTTAATTAGGTATTTTAAGTTATAGACCATTATGAACATTTTCTTAGCCATAGCAACTAGAGTTCTAATGCTAATGATGGTCTATAATTTTAAAAACTTAATAGACCTATTAAATAAATGTAATTGTGCTACATTTTTTCAATTGCACCTATTGTCCATGCATATAAAACATAGATGAATGTGCATTTTTTTTTCAAATGGGAAAATTCTTATTTTGGATTCGAAAGAAAAATGACATGCACCAGAAGATGGGAAAATGATGTCACTTTTGTAGGTCTAAAATTTTTTTGTAGTTTAAAGATTGATCATTTCTTAAATATTCTAGATGTTAATGGGGGATCTAGATTTTAGGGGGGTAGGGTGTGGGGGCAAATGAGCTACCACCTTTACATGGTTGGTCATGCTTAGTAGAGAATATTAAACTATTTTCAAAACCAAGTGAAGCTCAATATTAACCTATGATTTTATGAAAACTAATTGTGTTAATTTATTAGTTTTAGGCAATGCAGAAGGATGCCATAGTTCAATATGTAATGTCAATTCATTTGCATATGAAATCAGGTGGAGCTAAAAAATTCCAACAAGTTTGCATTTTTGTTAGAGGTTTGCATAGACCTATTAAATCAATGTAAATGTGGTGGTTTTTTTAGCTCCTTCTATTGTCCATGCATAGAGAATGCAGTTGTACATGAATTCTCAATTCAGAGTGGCATAATCTTATTTTGAATGTGAGAAAAAAATGGCATGCACCAAAAGATGGGAAAATGATGTCACTTTTGTAGGTCTAGAACCTTTTTTTGTACTTTAAAGATTGATCCTTTCTTAAATAATTTAGATGTTAATGGGGAATTTGGATGTTAGGTGGGATGGGGCCAAATGAGCTTCCACCTTCATGTGGTTGGCCCTAATTAGTAGAGAATATTAAATTATTCTTGAAACCAAGTGAAACTCAATATTAACCTATGATTGTATGACAACTAAATGTGTGCTTCTATAATTTCATGACCACTAACTATGTGAATCTACTATGAGCTATGAGAGTATCATAGTTGAATTTGAGCCAATTTTTTTTTTTTTTATTAATATAGGAAGCCATGACAATTATGATGGCTTCTTTAGAAGGCCAATTGTTGCTTTGACCAAATTGTTCTCACATACCCATCACCCCCACTGAATTACTATCCCATACCCATCACTATTGTGATGACATATGCTAACAACTAGCCATCACTTGCACGCCATTTATGCCACTTTTTGTCACACATGTGATGATGGCCCCAATGGATAGCTATCAAAATTGTGATAGTGTAAAAATGAATTCTTGTCATGTCTTGTTCCAAGGCATGAAAACTTTATCCATTGTAATAGTAATAGACTCCCTTGTCATCACAATTTATGACAGCAAAAGTGTGACACTTTTCCTATGAAAGCTAAATAGTGATGGTATCATTTGGATGATGGGTGTTCATCAAAAGTTTGACACCCTATCATCACAATTTAGGACCAAGTGTACTAGTGTGAGAGGATGACATTATCGACCTATCTAAGCTCCTCCTTAGTCATTAACTAAACATGAATGATGATCACATACATGTAAAAATCAATATGGGTTAAAATTACTCTATTATAAAGATTAACTTTAAATCACATATCTCATAATAGAAAAATGTATACATGTACTAACATAAAAGGATCCCATGCCTTTGCAGGCCTCTCCTCGCTCATGTTAGGGTGTGTAGCCTCTGTATGCATGTCTAGTGTATCATCCTCCTCAAATATAAACTGATATTGAGAAAGATCACCAATGGGACCCAGACAAATATTCATTCACATTATGCAAGTATGGGGTACAAAAACATGTAATGAGCTCCCCAATGATGAACTCATGCTAGCATCATCAACATGGCAAGGCAACATTGATGTAGTCATTGTAATCAATGGGCTGCTCAATTTATAGATGGCTCTAATAGTCTGAGAGATAGCCTCTGCAATGATATTAGGATGTTGAACTAGAGGAGAGGGGGAGACATTAGTAGCGGGGACAAAAGTGCCAACTTTCTTCCACTGGGGAAAGGGTCTATCTTGAGGAGCTCCTCCTTCTACACCCATGTTGGGCTTCATGCTCTAGTAGTTCACCTTGAGGTCCAACATAAATTTGGCATACAATTTTCTAATCAAATAGAATGGCACCTAAATTTTTGTGGGGAGGTTTGTCAAAAATCACCCACCAATATTCCCAAAATGTCTCACACATAGCCTCATTTTTATGTACAATTTAGTTGATAATTTGGGCTTTTTGTGGTCTACCTTTTTACCAATTTTTGGGTCAACAAAAAGGTTAACTATATCATCCTTACTTATGTTTAGGGTTGTAAGCTCATCATAGTACAACTCATCATTAACATGGCATGCATTTGCTCACACTAGTGAAGAGAAGCATTTTGTTCATTGGTAAGTGTTTGAATATTATCCGCTATAGTGTTTGACATGGATAACATGGGAGCCAATGCAAGTATACTATTATATGTGGTTCGCAAAACCCTTATTTTGGTGCTTGATTTTCTTCTTTCAAGTTTTCAATTTGAGGAGGGTTTTGAGGGGGTAGGTGATCATTTGATGGATGATCTTGAGGGAGTATTGGATTGTTTGATGGAGGGTTTTGAGGAACATTATTTCCCGGATCAATGTCATCATTTGGGTTAGCCATACCTATCAAATTGCAAAAAAACATTTATATTAAAATAAACCTATTTTTTAACTATTTCTATTTAAAATAACCTAATTTTTAACAATTTCTATTTAAAATACCTAATTTATATTAAAATTCATTCAAAATCATAAAAAATGCAAAAAAATTGTTACCTATACTCATTCCTATATATGATACCTAGAATTGAGGCAACACAAACCAAACTCAAACAAAAATTAATTAGTTTCTCTCATTTTTAAAAAAAAAAATTCCAAGTCACCAATTTTGGATATCTGATCTCATATTGGATACCCGATATGATATCGAATACCCAATAATGGATCAGATACCTAATAAGGTTTGGCCCAACCTTTTTTTCTTGGTATTAAGATGGGTGGAAAAAAGTTAGAGTAGATTTTGAAACACTTTTAGATGTTTTCAAACTCCATTCACTAGTACAAAAATAATAATATATTACTAAATAAACTACTAAAAATTGTAGATATGTGACTAATGTTGATCATGTGACCAATTGTAGTTTATTGCCAGACATTTATCTCCCAACCAAATTTATGACTAAACTATTTTAATCATTGATTAGGTCATTGATTTAGTCATTTACTATTGTTACTTGGTAGTTGATATGGTAGTTTATTTGATTATTTTGGTAGTTTATTTAGTAATTTATTTGGTAGTATATTTGGTAGTATATTTGGTAGTATATTTGGTAGTATATTTGGTTGCTGATTTGGTAGTATATTTGATAGTTGATTTGGTAGTATCTTTGGTAGTTTTTTTGGGTAGTATATATGGTAGTTTATTTGGTACTTTATTTAGTAGTATATATGGTAGTATATTTGATAATATATTTATTAGTTTATTTGGTAGCTTATTTGACCATTAATTTAGTCATACTAGGGCACGATCGAATTGAACCACCATCCTCCTACTTATAAAGTAGGTGCTCTTCCATTGAGCTAGTACCCTTCGAAGAATAATGCAAAAAATTGACAAATTTGTCTTCCCAACATTAGATATATCATGATCATGTCATTGTAACATGATATACTATTTTAATTATTATGAAAAACAATAATCTAAATCATTATCAATAACAATTCAATAATTTTAAATTCTTTTCTAAGCATTTTAATTTTAAATTTTATGTCAATCACACTTCTCTAAATTATTGTAGTGATAGACTCTTATAAAATATAATTTGGAGCACTTTGGCTACACACAAGTATTGTTTCTTGTGCTAACTTCTTAGAAAAATATACAAATGATTATGCAATTGATGTCAAGAAAATAGACCTTTGCATTAAAGAAAAACATCAAACCACATTAAAAAATTGCATCTATTAAAAACTATGAAGCACAATCAATTGAAATACTCACTTTTTAACATATGGAGGTGCTAAAGGATCAAATATTTCCTCTTCTTGATGTCAGATGTTGACATTTATTGAACCTTAGTCTACAAACAACATAAAAATAGGAATTTGTTAAAAATCAAGCACATGAAAAGATAGTTTTTATCAATGATCTATAATTAAGTTATTCTTAGGAATAGGGAAAGGGGTGCCAATTCATAAATGTAACTATGAACTAAATCATATGTTTATGATAAATTACTTTAAAAATAATATAAAAAAGGAAATAATGGATTAGTAATGTCTAGTAGGCAATGGATATGCTTCACCTATTGATAACCCCAATTATAGGATAAGCCCCAGGACCATACATTGATGGATCCTAGGATGGTTGATCATAACCATAAACTTCATATCGTTGACCATAATATAATATCCCCTTTTCAAAGCTAGATTTGGATGATAATGTAATGTCCCATTGTAGGTCTCAACAAGCTATTTTTCCTTTTCATAATCTCTGCAACAATTGAGACTAGCTTGCATACATTGAAAAATTAGAGTCACTTGTTGTAATGAAAAAATGTAATCACCATAATAATATTAATTTAAAAAGAATGCAAAAACCAAATATAGTGGATGTACTATGAACACGTTGAATTGTGCTAATTCTTGCCATGAGCTAAGAGACTAATTTTTGGGATAGAAGTTTTGTGCGGAAAAAAAAAAGACTACAAAAAAAATGATCCAACATGCTTCAACTCCATGAATGACAATGCAGCCAAATTTCTTGTCCTTGTAATTCGATTGTTAGATAGGTCCAAACCCATTACAACAACCGAGACATGTATATGTTGAATAACATCTATTGAACCTTTGGCTTTAATTAATTTTGTCAAAAACATTGGAACTATATGTGACAAAATAGAAAATATAATCAAGAAAGAAAATATTAACATCATATTTACACTCTGTATGAACAAAATATTGAATTCTATTCAACATAGTTAGAAGGTGTAAATAGGGTTCATAAAAAAATGAAAAAAAAGGTTCAGGAAATGTAAGCTTTGCTAAGACAATTTAGAACCTTGGTTAAATCATTATTAGCCTAATAAGAATATTAGGAAACATTTAAAAAGTCTCAGCCTGAAAATCTTGTATTACCAGTAGCTCCTTGTCCCTCCATGCTATTGCAACTGAACAATCCAAAGAAAGAACAACAATAGGACTAATTCATTAGAAAACCCGTGAATCTTGAGGCATAAAAATTGAGAAGAAATATAGATTTCAAAATGAAAGAATGAAAGATGATATTATAGAAGGCTTCACTATAAGTACCTAGTCTTCTATCATCTGAGTTTTTCTTTTTTGCAAATTTATCCTCTAATAAAGACTTATGCAAAGGTGTTTCTATCCTGTCCATGTCACATGCCACTTTATTGGTAGCACTAACTAGGGAGGGCATGTAAACTCCCCACATAAATCCTAGATAGGGAGGGCATGTTGGACTACTACTAGATGCTTCTATATTATCTAGAAAAGAGTGCCAATGCATGAAATAATAATAAATCATTTTCAATAAAATGTGCGACAACACCAAACAAATAAACCTTTAAAATAGACATAAAAAGCATTTCATGATTTTTAGATACCTTTAATGTCTTCAGGCATAGAAGCTTGCACCTCTCTGCTTCCCATGCTTCTCACAGGTGCCATTCCTCCATCACACAATCTCTATATTTTCTAATTATACCTAAACAAAACACACTATTACGTAATATTTGGAAAATTTTAGAGGAGAAAAATACTCAATAGATACCACAACAATAATTATACTTACTATCAATAGCTTTTTCAAATTATATTTTTTTGCAAATAAGAACTCTAGAGATGCAAAATTCTTAAGACATGACACTTCAAATAATCAAATTCAAATTATATTTTATCAAACATATCTACATAATTTACAAGAAAAAAGTGAATAGGAAATTTTCAAGCATTTTAATTTAATTGACAGTTTTTGTTTTAAAAAAATTGTGTTCCAAAATGCAAGGAGAAAAAGCCAATAAACTGCCATCAAAATTCATTTAGATTTTAGAGACCTATTCTATTTTAAACTAAATAAACTTTCCTATTAAATTTAAGCCTTCATCCAAGTAATACTAAAAAATCTATCAAGAAAATTGGAGTACTTAAAATTTCAATGGCAGTTTATGCTTATCATTAAGACTTTTCATTTACATGAAGTGATTTTTTCTTCCTATTAAATTTAAGCCTTCATCCAAATAATAATAAAAATATATCAAGAAAATTGGAGTGCTTAAAATTTTAATGGCAGTTTATGCTTATCATTAAGACTTTTTCATTTACTGGAAGCGATTTTTTCCTACCCTATTCAATGCATATATACAACTCCAATTTCCAAGAAGTTCTGGTAGAGTTTTTAACATTTGTATATTTTTTCAAAGACCCTCCTCTAGATTGAAAGCTTCCAATGTGAATTTGGGTTTGAAAAGATGTGACTATTTCAGCTTGTTAATTGTGTGTAGACAACATATGTAACCCTAACTATGATAGGGACTTATTGCACCCTATTGTACCTACTTATGATCATTCACTCTCTAAAAATGTTATAGAGCATCTTAATACAATAGATACAGATGGGACACCACAACCTAAGTTGAAACCTTTACATTGGGCTAAATTTTGAGCAAGTCCTGACCATGTAATGGTCTAGGACCAGCTAAAATCAGAATCCTTCAAATTGAATGATGAGATGTTTGAAACTCTTTTTTTTTTTTAAATACCCCAACTCTAATGAAATCATACATGATTAAAGGATTCAGAAGTTTTTGAGAGGAAATTGGTCACACAAGAAAATCCTATGTGACTTTAGAGGTAACATGTGAAGAATTAAGCATCTATTCCTTAAGTTGTTGGAAGCTATAATAAAATATTATTTCACATTTTTCTCTAAGAGATAATAAAAGATAAAGGTGCCCATGTGTTGCAAATATTGGTGAACAACCTGTAAAAAATTATACATCTAATAGTTTTTAAAAGATAAATTGAACACTTTGGGTAAATAAGTAAAGAGTTAGAATAGTAATGAAGAAGCTTACAAAAACTTGGCCTGTAGATTATTACTAGTGAGCGCTGAAATGGGCAATGTAAAGAAGGCAACAAGAATAGACTCAGATGTCTTCCAATTTTGTCTGAAATATTGCAATTGATATAGCATGCACTAAAAATGTCAAATAAAGATTTTTCTCTTTGATACAAGTCTAGTTTCATTGAAGGTGTATCTTATCCAAATGAGATAGCCAATGTTAAATAGAATAGGGAAATAGAAATGATTAAATATGCAAGGAATCTTAGATATAAGGAGTCTATATTACCAAGATTATTTTCACTAGATCTTATTACATCATTGTCTACCATCCTAATGTAATTTGATTGTACTCTTGATGTAGTTTGTTACTCCACATCTTGTTCGTGGTGTTGAAAGCCAAAGATACAAGAAGTGAACAATATAGTATAAATGACAAGAAAAAAATGTCTTGTGGTCTTCACAAGTGATGACTTGTATTCCATATTAATTTTTGACTTGGACATTAGCGTAATACAGTTTATACTAAAACACCAACAACTGTTGCAGAAAACTTGAGTAGTTGGCCTCGCAAACATATTAAAACTCATCCTTATTCTTATTGCAATTAGAAAAGTAAGCAATGTAAGACTCCTACCTTCCCTGACTCAAAAAAATTATGGCTAATGTTTTGGAGGATTCATATGCAGTAAACATATTTTGTACATGGTTTATTAGTTTATCAACTTATTAATCTAGTAAAGAGGCAGGCTTTAACGAAGCTCAATACATAAGCCCACTTCAAGAAACTGAATCATAGTATTTGATCTGAAGCATTGGCATAAAATATTCACATAATATTAATATAGAAGCAATATAATTTGATTTATTGGATTAAAATCAAGCATTGAATGTTTTGCCTTATAGTTAAAGAAGGATAAATTTTTAACAAGAACTTCACTTGGTTGATACACTCACCATTTCCCCTTCTATGACTATTAAGTAGAAGACAAAATGACCAAATATTAGACATACTATGAGAATGGAATGTTTTATTTATAATTTTCATCTCATGTTGAATATTCAGTAAGTTTTCTATTAACCCTATGGTTTCTTATGGATGGGAGACACATACCTTAATGAAGATAATTTTAGGCTATTTATATTTGTAGGTAGGAATGGGAAGATCCTTAAGGATTTGTGAAGTCCTCTAAAAAAATTTAGAATATGGACATGAGCTGAAATAAATTTTCAATTATTTCTTGTTATGTTTTTGTTGTGTATTTTGGATGTTGTCACTCATCTAGGATTTTCTTGCATTGTTATCTTGCAAATATTTGAAATGATAATGGTGCATGTTCTATAGTACTTTAGAGATGAGATTTGTACTTATAAATGTTAGTGGAAAATAAAAGCCAATGCATCTACTTGCAAAATATAAGACCTTCAGGTTTGAGAAGACTATGTTGCTTAATGTTCTAGTTGGCCAACTTATTTAAACATTAAATGGATAGAAGCAATGGCATTTATATAACATGTAAAGGAAGCAAAGGCCAAATAATATAGGGCCACTTGATTTTGTGAGAAACAAAATTATTCAAATGGATTTGTCAATGCATATAATGGACCATCAAAATTACACTTGAAATGCATGATTGATCGATAGGTTTTAATTCATAGAAAAAAAAAGCATATTTTCTATATTAAGAAAAGGATCTTCAAATGTACTTACGGAATACTTATAGAATTTCACACATTTTTAATAGAGGCTTTAAATAGTGTTATTGTAAGAGCTCTCTTTGCATCTCAAATCACAGTGTAATCTAAAAACCCCCAAAATATGCAAAAGTCACTGCGATATGAAAGAGGAGACTGCAAAAAAGATGCCATGTTCTATTCCGAAATAGAATAGAGAGTGCAGAGCTTAGATATTTTTAGATGTAAAGAAACATTACATTTTTAACCTACAAGACAATACAAATTTAGCCTCAAAGTCATGGTATAAAACAAAGGATGGTTTTGAGAAGAGAAAATACCCAGTGCATGATAATTATAAAAATGACTACCCAATATGCACAACAAATTGTGGAAATGGAAACTTTCATAACAGAGTGAGCACGTGGTTTACAGGAATGAAAAGAAACATAGGAGTCTTACAAAAATGACCTGTAGCAAGGAAACATAAAACTATTTTTTTTACTTAAAAAACCATAAAACCCCATTTGATTCATAGACAACATGATGTTCATTAGACCTATTAAATGATGTGGTAGAGGGGAAACAATTACAAGGAAAGATATAAAGGTTGCGACATAGGAAGGAAAAATTAGTTAGCATAAGATGCAAGGTGTGATGGCTTAAAATCATTTTTGTCAAAATTGAAAATATTAACTAGGAACACATACATTTTTTATGAAAGGTAAAAATCTGCAAGAAGAGCAACATGGAGCTCAAGTAGAAGAGATTTCTCAGAAGGTCCACAGAATTATGTAGTGAACACTTCAAATGATAGAGAGACAAAGATCTTCGAAATATGCAAATTTATTTTTGCAAAAGATTTCCATAAACAGTTTGAAAACCCTTAAAGACCATCAATACTTATGAAATGGGCATAATCTGCTACAGGAGAAAACCCTCCATTAAAGCCCCAAAGCCTCTCCCATACACACACAGATTCCTCCATTCTCTAGGAAATCCTAGAAATAGTGGCACCCTCTAAGAGATTTCCAAAAACTAAGTTGTGAAAAATGATGCGATGAAAATGATGAAAATGACTTTTAGGGTTTCAAAATCATTTTAGGGCGAGTTTTATCCATGAGTTAAATATTTTAATAACATATAATGCCCCATGTAAATTATAATTCATGATAATTATAATTACAATTATTATTATTAGATATAGCATCTTATGTGCTACATATAAATAGATCATTATAAATGTGTACATCTTTAATAAATTTAAAATAAAAAATTATCTAAATTATACAAAATAAAAATATATTATAGAAATTAATTGAAAAAATATACAAATTACATTAAAGATAATAATTGTAGATAGGAAAGTATCCAACCCCTTATAAGATATGCTTCCGCAAAACAATTCTATATGTATTGCGTCTACTTAATTCAAATATATATGAGTTCTTAAAACTTGGATACTCTTTACAAGATACAATTTGATATAGGAAAATCATTAATAGAGACTTGAAAAGGGAAGGTAAAGTAATACATTTAGATGATAATTTTTTTTCACTAATAAGGACTATGATGCAATAATAACAGTATATAAGTAATATGATCATATATTATAATATGGAAATATGATTTTCCTTAAATATAATTTAAAGAAACTTTCTTAGTTGATTATATATATATATATATATATATATATATATATATATATATATATATATATATATATATATATATATATATATAATATATAAGATTAAAATACACACAAAAAAAGAGGCATATGTTAAGCTATAAACAAATTCCTTTCTAATATGGTTTCCTTCATTTAACAAATTAAGATTTACTTACTAGCTTAAATACTTAAATAATTACTATTTAAGATTTAAAATACAAAAAAAGAGGCATATGTTAAATTTAAAGAAAGTAGCTATAAAAAAATTCCTTTCTAATATGGTTTCCTTCATTAAAAAAATTAAGATTTGCTTACTATCTTAAATACTTAAATACTTACTATTTAAGATTTAAAATTAAGATCTAGTAGATTACAAATTTTTGAATGAAACTAATATTATTTTCCATATTTGTAAGTTAATTACTTTTTTCCAATAAAAAAAATTATTGAATAAAACTAAAAGCATGAATGGAAACATAAGATAATAAAAAATGAATGTATCTTAAATTCTATATATTCTCTATCTTTCTCAATATATTTTACTCACACACCATCACATATTAAAAAAATAAAGAATAGAATGTTAGAATTGAAGGGAAGCTAATGGTACTATGAAATATGAATATGAGCTGTAAAACCACACAAACTACAAGAACACATATGTTGCTACCATACACATAAGGTAAGTGTTCAAACTGGGTGTCTCGATCAAATTTTTATCAACAGAATACATAAGACTTCAATCATGAGAGAAATAAGAAGAATAAGATAGAAAGCATAGATTAATCAAATCTCCAAACAAGTATAGGATGAAAATGAATCAAGCCAAAAACCACAAAAGAATAAATAACAACACAAGAAATATTAACATTTACAATTAAGAAGATTTGAATCAACAAATATTTAAACAATAACTTCAATCAAAGCACATACAACAATAAGATACTAAATAGAAATTACCTTTTGACAAAATATTATCTCTTACATAATAAGGAAACATGCATATTTCACTTGTTCATTTTATTAGTTGATATTAAAAATTATATTAACTAATATATCATAATTAAATATTTCTATTATTGTAATTGATTTTGTTTGCTTTTCAAATCATAATCAACTATTTCTATTATTAATTGATTTTGTTTGCTTTTCCTACTATTTAGTCAAGTTTTTAAAAAGAAACAAACTAAAATGCTAAAAGAAAAGTATGAGAAGAATAAGACTTCAATTTTTTTAATTTTCAACAATAGATTTTTCTTTAAATGCATTATCAAAAAGTCAATATGTAGGCCACATCTAATATATTTAATGCTTATTAATAGTGATATCCACTATAATCTAAATATTATGTATATTAAATATTATAATAAAGATATTATACGTTGAAGAGTTAAAAGATATTTTCTTATTTTGCATTTTCTTTTAATTAATATGATTTTACACCTCACAAATCATGCATAATTGTTTGGACATACAAAGTATAGCATATTTTATTATTATTCATATATAGAGGTTGATTCCTTATATATTATTCTTATGTGTTTAGAATTTCTTTTCAGATATTTGATTAAATATTATGTTCTAAACCTTTATTTAGTCAACTTCCTTATAAAATTTGCATGCAAATATGATATCTCATAGCATAGATTTGTGTTTGTGTTTCACATTTTGATTCTTACTCTAGGAATTTAACACAGACATTTTTCTCTTCATCTATGAGGATATCAAACCATGGATGTAAAAATAGGGCGAATGGTTTTTTCTGTGTGGAGGATGTGGAGAAGCGTTGGCTGCCGACTGGGCTAGGGTTTTTCCCCTAGCCTGTTCTTGGTGTTTGATATTTACTATTTTTCTGTTATGTTTGGATTGCTAGCTACTGGACATAATTTGCGTCGGTGTTTTTGGAAATCTTCTGTAGTCAATTTTGGATTGGGGTTTTATTGTTTGCATGCAAGGGCCTGGGATTTCTTCTCCGTTGGTGAGAACAGATGGTTCTTCTCCAACTATGCATGCAATGCGATCTGAATCATTTTATTCAGGGGAGAGCTCCAAGAAGAAAAAATTTAATGGTTGTTTTCCGCGTAGCCATGATCGCCCTGTTCTGGTTATTCCTCCAACGACTGTAATGGAGGACATTGATTATTGGACCAAGCATGCTTTGATATGAAAATTTCTTGGAATCCGAATTTCCCTATCCACTCTTGAGGCATGGATCTGCCGCTCTTGGCAGGTGGAAGGCGATATGGAGATTATGTTGGCAGGGAATAGTTATTTTTTTGTTGTATTCTCTTGCATGTCTGATCGTGATCGTGTTTTTGAAGGAGGCCCTTATTTCTACAACCATGTGGGGTTATTTGTCAAACCTTGGCATTCAGGTTTTAATTTTTCTGAGGATCTCCGTTCAACAGTGCCAGTTTGGGTTTGCTTGCCTCGTCTTCCCTTGGAATTTTGGCTTGAAGACATCCTTCGAAAAATTGCTGCTTTGTTGGGGAAGCTGGTTGTGATCGCACATCAATCCCTCGATAAAAAGGTTATTTCTTATGCTAGAATTTGTGTTAAAATTAATTTGAATAACCCATTACCAGATTCTTTTGAAATTTGTCTGGGGGATTCTTCCTGGGTGCAGCAATTAGATTATGAATCCCTCCCTTTCCGTTGCCGGATTTGTCATGAGTATGGTCATTTACAGCGTCAGTGCCCCCGTAACTCGAGTTTCAAAGGAGTGGATGGTTCTACAACTGGCAATGCTAGTGGTTTGGCAGATACTACAGGGAAAGGAAAATCTAAAATGGTTAATACTACCAAGGGGATGAATCCGCAAGATGCTACAGGTAAGGGTAAGGCTCAAATGCAAGATAAGGATGGATTTATCCCTGTTCGCCCTCGAGCTAAGGGACGTGGTCAAAAGAGGCCTTTGAAAAAAAGATTATCTGATTCAGGTTTTAACCACTTTGAGGTGCTGGATAGTATGGTTCTAGAGGAGGGTATTCCTCCTCCTATCTCTTCTAATCTAGTTTGCCCAGATGAGAGATCTATTCCTAATGATGCTTGTGGGGCATCTCAAGTTGTAGTGTATCAGAACTATGAGGTTCCTGTAGCTCCTGTGATAGAGGCTCTGGTGACTCCTGCAGTATTGGAAGATAATGATGTTGTTTTGGCTGACTTGGTTAAGGATGTGCTACCATCAGATAAGGGCAAGGGATCTCCTCTCCCCTTGGGGTTGCTGCCTCAACCCTTTAAGCGGGCTTCTTCTACTCCCCCTCTAAGGAGTGGGTGTAAAACAGACCAAGAGAAGATTAAACTCATAGGAGATATATTGATTGAGTCTGGTTCAGTGAAACCTTTGGATTCTCATTTTCCCAATTCTACCCAATGATGATTATTCTCTCATAGAATGTAAAGGGGTTGAATAGCATCCCTAGACAAAAGGTTATTCATAACTTGGTGGTTAATCATAGTCTTGATGTTTTTTGTATCCAAGAGACTAAGCTCTCTGTGGAGTCTATGGTCCAACATGCCTTTAGTATTTGGTCTCGTGGTCAATGCCAGTGTGTTGGGGCAACAGGCAGTGCTGGTGGTTTAGCTATATTTTGGGATCCTCAAAAAATTTCTCCTCTTGGCTGGATGTCTTCTCGCTCAGCTCTCTCTATGGTAGCTTCTGCTCTAGACTCAAGAGAGGTAATCATGGTTACTAATGTGTATGAACCTGTTGATCTTGTGGGAAAGGAGGAACTTTGGGAACATATTCACTATGTTAGAAATTGTCATCCTTATCATCCTTGGGTGTTAGCAAGGGACTTCAATTCAGTTTTAAGTCTAGAGGAGAAGCATGGTGGTTTGGCTAGATTGGGGCCTTCTTCTGCTCTTCTTCGGAAACACATATCTCTTTTGAATCTCTCTGATGTTAAGCCTTCTAATGGTCTCTATACCTAGAATAATCGCAGGACTGGTGTTGCTGCTATCTCAGAACAGCTAGATAGATTTCTTGTTTCTTGCTTCTGGCTTAGTGGCACCCTTACTATCTCTTCAAAAATCCTTGATTGGAGGGGTTCAAATCATTGGCCAATCAAATTTTCTACTATAGGGGCTTATGTTCTGAAGCATCCTCCTTTTAAGTTCTAGTTGATGTGGCTTCGTGACTCCTCTCTTCATGATTTTGTTTTTTGTTGGTGGAAAGATGGCACTCCTGCATATGGTACTGCAATGTTCTCATTTTCTAAAAGGCTTCAATATGTTAAAAGGCAGCTCAAGATATGGAATAGGGAATGCTTTGGGAACCTTCACTTTATGAAGAGGCTTGCTCAAGAAGATCTTGATGTCATCACAAGGGAGATTAGAGATCGAGGTTTCTAAGAGGATCTTGGCAAGGCTGAATCCCTTGCTTCTAGAGCTCTAGAAGAATGGGAACTTCGAGAGGAAATTTTTTGGAAGAAAAAGGCTAGAGTTGATTGGCTCAAGGAAGGTGATCGAAACACTGCCTTTTTCCATAAAATAGTGCAATCTCGCCGGAATCAGAGCACTATCTCTTCTTTGGTTAATTCTCAAGGTATTTGACTGAATTCCTTGCTAGCTTTATTCCAGGAGGCTATTTTGTACTTGTCTACCCTCTTCTCTTAGGACTCTCCTCCTGCTGATAATGAAGAAAATATTATTTTTTCCTGTATTCCTTCCCTTATCACTCAGGAAATGAATGATTATCTCATGCATCCTATCTCTTTGGAAGAGCTGGAGGAGGTGGTCTTTGGCATGCCTAAGGGGAAGGCTCCTGGTCCTGATGGCTTTCCAGTTGAATTCTTTCAAGAATTTTGGGACATCATTAATCATGATTTGTTGGAGGTGGTTAAAGAATCCTATGCTAGCAAGCGGATGCTTCAAGCTTTGAACTCTACATTCTTGACTCTTATTCCTAAGAGAGAGGGTGCTAATCAATTGGAGTTTTTTAGACCAATTGCCTTATGTAATGTGGTTTACAAAGTTATTACTAAGTTGATTGCTGAGAGACTGAAAAGGTGGCTTCCCATTATTATCTCAGAAGAAAAAGGTGGTTTTTTTGCTGGCAGACAAATTTTGGATGGGGTGGTTATTGCTATTGAGGCTATTCACTCTATGGCTACTTCAAGGGAGAGAGTCATGTTTTTTAAGCTGGATATGGCTAAGGCCTATGATAGAGTTAAATGGAGCTTCCTAAGGAGTATTCTTCTTTCTTTTGGATTTAGCTTTGAATGGGTGAGTTGGATTATGAGTTGTGTTACTTCTGCCTCTTTTTCTGTTCTTATTAATGGTCAACCTTCTCAACTATTTGGTGCTTCTAAAGGCCTCCACCAGGGTGACCCTCTCTCCCCATATCTATTCATCATCATGGCTAAAGGCTTGGGCAGATTCATTAAGTATCAGGTGTCCTAGAATTCTATTCAAGGTTGGCGGTGGGGTAATGGCTTACCTTCTCTTTCCCATCTTCAATTTGTTGATGATTCTTCTCTTGCCGGTCTTGCTAGGATCAAGGAAGCTGAAGCCTTTCAACATGCTTTGGATGTTTATTTGGCAGCTTTAGGCCAAAAAGTTAATGAGCACAAATCTTTCATTTACTTTTTTAACACTCCTAATTCTATTCAGCATAGGATTGTTGGTATCCTACAGTTTCAGATAGGTTCACTTCCTTTGACTTATCTTGGCATTCCTATTGCTGTTTCTAGGCAGCCACGTCTCTTCTGGCAAAATTTGATTACCAAGCTTCAGGATAAAGTAAATCATTGGACTCATAGATGGCTTTCTACTGCTTCCCGGGTTACTCTTCTTCAAGCTATTATCCAAGCTCTTCCTACTTATAGAAGCATGGTTCACGCTGCACCTATTTACTTTCTCAAGGAGTTTGATGCTCTTTCTCAACAATTCCTTTGGAGTGGTAATTTGCATAGTACTAAATGGAGCTTGGTTAATTGGGCAATTATTTGTAGGCCTAAAAAGGAGGGTGGTCTTGGTCTTCGATCTGCTCTATTGAGTAGTCAAGCTTTGGCTGCTAAACTTTATTGGTGATGGTGCTCTAGACAACACCAACTTTGGGCTCATATTATCACTCATAAATATTTTCATGGTGTTGATCCTTGCTTTATTTCTACACTTCCTCTTGAAGGTCATGGCTCAATGGTTTGGCATACTTTGAAGACAGGTGCGATGTTGGTGAAGAGGGGTCTGTTCTGGATATGTAAAGGAGGTTCTTAGGCTTTTTTTTGGTCTGATGCTTGGGATGGATTCCCTTCTATTTTATCCATATACCCTCATCTTCAGCCTCTTTCTGACTCTTTTCTTGCCCCTGGATGGGATAAAGTGGCTCATTACAAGACTCCTTATCAATTGGGACCTGTTGTTGGTTACAGATGGAAGCATTCTTCTGATTGGCCTCCTGGAGGTACAAACATGGATCATCAGGAGCTTTCTCAAATTCTGGCCTCTAGAGAGTGTTCTTCTTTGCTTGGTCCAGATGTTTTGGCTTGGGGCGGTACCTTGTCTAGTAAATATCATGTCTCTACTGGGTATCAGGAGATAACTAGACAATAATTTAGGGATGCTAAGGTCCCTTGGTGGAAGCAAGTTTGGAATAATGTTTCTTGGTCCAAGTGCAATTTTTTCATGTGGCTAGTGGCTCACAACCGTTGTCTTACCTGGGATAATCTTTGTAAACGTGGATTTCAGGGCCCCTCTTATTGTGTTTTGTGTGGTAATGGAGAGGAGTCTGTCTCCCATCTGTTCTTCCATTGCTCCTATTCTACTCAGATATGGCACCTTTGGTGGAGCGCTTGGGGTTGCTCTTGTCGGCATGCTTCCTCTTTGCCCGAGTTCTGGGCCCGCTTGGGTAGTGCTCCCTCCAAGTCTTCTTCTCTCCATGTTGCTTGGATTGCTGGCCCATCTTTCATGCTTTGGCATATCTGGTTGGAGAGGAATCATCGCATAGTCCAAGATGTTTGGCTTGGTGTTTTGCATCTTTGGTGGAAAATATCACATTCTCTTCAGGAAACTATTCTTGTGAAGTGTGAGCTTGATGGGGGTATGGATTCAATTGATCTTGCTATCTGTAATCGCTTCAATTTTCATCTGTAGGATGGGGTTGCAGCTCATAGGTTTCCTTCTATGTCCAGACAGCTTCACCATCAGAGGAAGGGTTGGGTTAACCGGGATGGGCACTAAACTCCTCCTTGTGGAGTTCTAAAAGTTAACACTGATAATTCTTCCCGTGGGAATCCTGGTCTGGCTGGTATTGGCGGAGTGGCTCGTTGTAGTTCTGGGGATGTTAAATTTTTCTTCCCAGTTCATAAGGGTGATTATACTAACAATCTAATGGAAGCTCAGGCTATTTTATATGTTGTGGAACAGTGTTGCTTGTGGGGATGGAGTAAGATTATTTGTGAGTCTGATTCCTAGGTGGTGGTGAACATGCTTTCTTCGCAAGAGCTTGAGGATGTTAGTTGGTAGCTGGCCACTATTGTTAAGCAGATTCTTTTCTTCTCTTCCTCTTTTCAGTTCATTAGGTTCACGTATATTCCTCATGAATGGAATAGAACTGCTGATTGTTTAGCCAAATGGGCTTCTAGTCATGATCTAGGTTGGAATATTAGGGATAGGAGGCAACTGTCCTTTGAGATAGTGCAAGAATTTGATGATCTTGTTGCTCAGGATCGAGCTCCTTGTTGTATTCCTTTCTGTCTTAATAAACTTTTACCCCTCTTTTTGCAAACCATGGATGTCATTGATTCACTAGACGTGACATCAAAAGCCTCCAACAACCAAAATATGAAAATGCTATATAGGAAACATTAAAAAAATAGTAATAATAAAACCCAAATTTATAAATCTACAAACAAGTTAATATAAAAAAAATCAATTATTCATTTAGTAATTTCTGTAGGTGGCCAATTATTTAGTCATTTATTGGATCATTTAATTAATCACTTATCTTTACCTAAACTTTGATTTTACCCTATTACCAAATTAGTCATTTATTTAGCCACGTATACTTATAAATTATAAAATATTAGTAGAATCTAATCACTTTTAGTCATGTGACTAAAACTTTTTGTCTCATGACTAATTTTTTTAGTCACATAGTCATTTATTTGCCAAAATTCTATTGGTGTCTCTATCTCCATTCTCCAAACAACAAAAAGGAAGAAATATTTTTGCTTCTCTTCTAATCGCTTAACCTTAAAGCTTTTCTTTACCAATATTCGAAGCCCTTGGACATAAAATCTCTAATCAATATGTTGGACATAAATAAGGCATAGAAGAAAAAGAAGGATAATAATCCATTGATATTACCCTTCAACAATCAAATATCCAAATCGAACCAATTAGCATAAGCACTCATTGAAAGAGTAGAAATCATCATTCAAGAGGAAAATGACATCAAATCGTATTTGTTTAACTTAGAACAATGGACTAAAAACATTGTCATAGCACCACCTTAATAGGAAACTCTTATCATGAATGAAAATGATTGTAAGTCATGTAGCAGTGAATAAGACTAAATAAGTCTAAGGAAGCAATCTTAAATCAACAATCAAGTGAAAATAATCAATTAATAATAAAAACAACAACAAATAGAAAAGGTAATTAGAGTTGTTAACAAACATGGAAAGGTGCAATCAAGGAAAAGGAATAGGTAACCAAAGCATGAGTCCTTACTAGTGTAGAAGAAATCATTTCAAAGACTAAAATAATATTTAAAAATTATCTAGGTAACTGACTGACTAGCACGCCTGATTCAGGATTTGATATGCCCTTTAAGTAAGTTGATGTGACATATGCCGCCTCTTCAATGGGGGACTTTAATAAAATGAACAAAATTGAGGAATCTATGATCTAGATCTAGCACTAAATAGAGTTTCTTTTTTTGTAGTAGCTTCTTCATATCATTATCACATAACCATGCAACTTCTCTATCTGTGAGCTAAAAATCCTTAAAAATATTTACATATGAAATGGTTTCAATTACAGAAACATATAATTGAATTTTATTTGCTAAAAGATGAATGCAGAGAATTATATAAGGAAAATTTAAAACTAGTTGTATTGTCTACAGACAATCAATTTGTAAAAACATTTAAGAAAAAGGCTATATTTTTAATAATAGAGTCACAATTCAAGGAAATCGAACAAATAATTAAATCATGCAATTGGCTTTCATAAAATAGATACCTTATGAATATATTTAAGAGCAACTCCAGTTTGATTATCTGAATCTAAATTTGGTTTCATCACACCACATTGGATGTAAACTCCTCATTTAAATCCTAGATGGGGAAGGCATGTTGGGTTGTGGCTAGATGCTTCTATATTATCTAGAAAAGAGTGTCAGTGCATGAAATAACAGTAAATCATTTTTAATCAAATGTGTGACAACACCAAACAAATAGACCTTTAAAATAGGCATAAAAAGCATTTCATGAAAGCATGTTTTTAGATACCTAAAATGTCTTCAGGCACAGAAGATTGCACCTCTATGCTTCCCACAAGCGCCATTCCTCCATCACACTATCTTTGTCTTTTTGTTCTGATTATACCCAAAGAAAAAATATTGTAATTTAATATTTGGAAACTTTTAGAGGAGAAAAATAATCAACAAATACAACAACAATAATTAATACTTACTATCAATAGCTTTTTCAATTTATTTTTTTGCAAATAAGAACTCTAGAGATGCCAAATTCTTAAGACAAGACACTTAAGCTTAGAGTTCCATAGCAATTTTGCTTGTAGGAGAGGTATGATTTTCAATAAAATGTGCAATTCTAGGTGCTTCATCTTGTAAAATTTGTGCATGAAAAATATAGCAAGTACTATCTTTGGATTTCTACTTTCCATCTATTCTATTTGTTTTGTACTCTATTTGATCTATGCTAATGTAATATTCCTAGTTGACAGTAAAATTTGCACCTAGCTGCCTCCAAGAACAGATAGCTTGACAAGATAGGCTAAGATCTACTAAAATACTTCTTCAAAATATTTTAAATTTTTTGGCACCCCGCAATATCATAACACTTCCTGGCTGCTAATTCTTCAACCCTCTTTCGCAAAAAACCTCTGAAATAAATCAAGTTGCATTTTTCTGAATTGAAAAGAAGTCTCCACCTATTTTTTCTTTCTCAACATCTATAGAATCCTAGCTATATCATATTGCAGTATACACCTGATAACAACAACAGTTCTAACTTATGACAATAGAAATGAGGCATATCTTAAAAATGCATTTAATGCCCACTCTGCTCCAATATGGTAGAATATAATATGTTAGTAAATTCTGCAAGTAGGATGGGCTTATGCTACACTAGTTTGAAAGCTAGAAGAAATACAAATGGCATACCTATAATCCAGATAACCATTATGTCATTTCTTAGAGCCATCAAATAGGCATTCTTATAAAATCTCACTGAGAAATTGATGGTACTGAAGGAAACAATTCAAAAATAATATATATTAAGATTAAACCCATCAGATAAGCATTATATCACAAGGAACATAAGAGAGGGAATCTCTGTAGAGTATGTACAAACCTTTTTGTATCATTTTGGGCTGAACAATTCTGAATCTTTATCAGATCTATCTTGGTCCCGAAAATATCATTTGAAAAAGCTCTCAGTGCCCGGACTAATTTCAGGAGTATTCAAGGAACAATTTTTGAAAGTTATTGACAAGAATTTCTCATCTTCTAGATGGACTTTAAATAACATTCAACTCTTCATCACATCTTACATTACTCTTATCATCATTGTCAGCCTTATCCTGCCCATCTCTCTTTTCACGATCTTCATTTTTCTCCCTGGATAACCTGCAAAAAAAACTATCCTTCTCTCAGTTTCAGCTACCAGTCTCTTTCTTTATTTCAAATTTGTGCTAATCTCAACATTTCTCTTAGTCCTAGAGTCTATAATATCTTGGATTTAAATTGTTTTTCTAATCTACAAAGCCAAAGGTGCTTTGAAGGCAACTATGTCAAGGGTGGATAGTAGGATATGAATCTGATGAAAATAAAATGTATCAGTTTATATATTCTAATCTAAAAATACCTTGTTTAATTATATACTCAACAAGAGTTGGAACTTACCACATATTTCTTGCCACTTATCCAATTTTAACATGTCCCCTGTTGTTGCACCTTCACATACATTTTGTCAAACAGTTGAATGACATTTCTTTATTCATTATAAATCTGCATATTTGATCATCTCGCAAACAACTCAATACTAATGTCAAATCACAATCAAATTACCTTAAGTCAGTATCCATTCTTTAATCAAGACAACTTAAATTCATGCTCCATTATCTCTAATCGACCTTTAAATCGATCTCATGCAGAACTTGAACCCATCTAAATCCATCTTATAAACAAATCGACTTCCACTCATGTATCCAATTTACTCTATTGGTGAACATAAAAAATCATATCTTTCTCTACTTCAATCCACCGTTGGTTTTCTTTTCCTTAGATAATGCATGACAGTCTCTGCATACCCCAAACCCGATTCATCCAACAAGACATCCATTCTAAAGTAGAGAAAAATCAGAATATGAATCGGTTTTTCCACTCATTACAATAAATCTCAACTTGCTCAAAAATTTACTGATAGCATTTCGTACGAAAGAATTGTAATTCCAAATATAGGTAATTGGTCTTAAAACAAGAACCGATACCATACAAACATTTGACTCATGATAACATAAATTGGATTTGACACTAACTGAATCTTTGAAGAACCAAAATAAAGCTGAAACAAATCAGTAATCAAGCAGCCCAATAGCATCTGGAAACATACATAATTTCAGATTTTGAATGTCCAAAAACAACCGATTCTAATCTTTGTCTTTGGAGCCATGAATTTTTTAGTTTTCAAATTTATGCAGAGACAGATTTTTTCTATTAAATTGGTGATTTTAAAGCCCAATGAATGGCTGAAACAACCAATAATATGCAGACCATTTTGTGCTGCTATAAACTTGTATTAAAATCATTTATTGCAGCCAAGTACAACCACATACAAAAGACCGTTTTCAAATTTTCTTAAATCAGATTTCTTGCTCTTGCCTTTTAAATGAAGAGATTTGTATGATACTTTTAATAGTCCAAAACATGGACAAACAAGAAAAATAAAGTTTTTATTATTTTAATCTTTTTCCGCATATGTCGATTTTCAAATGGAGAGATTGATTTTCTCTGCCTCTACCATGTTCTGCTACCACTAATCTAAATGGAAAATCTATTTTTAAAATAAAACCACTCTATCTTGCCCTTATCGGGTGGATTTCATAACTAAAAGAAACTAAAAAAACTGATCACACCTGCCATTTTGAACTTCGTCTAGAGAACACGAGGCAACTTTGACATTTTAATATTTGCCTATTACATAGATTGTAATTTATCAGTATGTCATAATGGCCAACTTAGGCAATTTTTAACAAAGTGATAAAGATTTTCATATTTTGTTTCTTAGATGATCCCTTGTGTTTCTAGTGTTTGGATATTTTAAGAGCTGCTCCTGTACCAGAAACAGAAGAGGGTCTAATAAAGATTTCATATTGTTATCATTGGCAAATATCATTGGTGTTGTTGAGATTTATGTTCAACCAATGCCATTTCATAATTTTTTCTCTTTATCTATAGGGACTATTTACCATATTTGCAATTGCTTCTCTTAAAGAAGGATCGTGATTCCTTTAGCAAAATGATCTCAGATTGTCATGTGATATTCAAACTTCTTTGGATCTTAATTACATAAATTTTAATAAACAATGGCACCTGATGAAAAAATTATAGGCCTGTAGTTTCAAGCAATCTCAATGCTTAGTTGGGCTCTTTCATGTCAATTGCTTTTGTAATTCTGATGAAGAGGTTAAGAAGCATGGATCATGACTTGATAAAAGTACCAATTTCAACTTATTCTTATAGATTTTAAATACTTAAGTTTTGTATGTTGACATTGAAAGGATAATATTACTAAAATTTAGAAAATGGAGAGAAGATTTATTGCAATTTATATTAAGCAGAGTAGTTCTTATTTAGGTTTGTTAATATTAGCTACTACATATTTTCTCAAGATTTTTCTCCTCTTATAGAAAATCTATTTGTAGCACCAAATAATTCATAACTACTTAAGTTCAGAGGCAAGGAGAGTCTCCAGTGTTCACTAAGATTTTGAATTTCATCTTGACATTTGAACACTTATAATTTTTTGTTAGTATTATCTCAACCTATAATATAACAAACTTGTTTAAGATTCACAAAACATCTGAATTTTCACCTTCTTTTTTAGGTTTTAATCAGATTGCTTTTTCTTTGTGTAGGAGTTCTTTTGCATGGAACAAACCACCCACACAATGCCAGGAGGATGGAATCCCTACTCTTATTTCAGGTGAAAATATGGTTGGTCCTAAAATTGCTATATTTTCTATATAGAAATACTGGTTCATTTATTTTCACTATATGTTAATTTATGTTTCTATGTTTGATTTACACTATATAGGTTGGAAGTTTTGGGTTTCAATTGCAGTTTTAAATTGTTGATTATTTATGAGACATAGCTCTCTTCCCTTGTTTTCCTATACAAGCTCTAAATAAATTTTGTGAGTTATGGAACATGTTGATGAGCATGGCTAGTGGTCAACTAATTTCCATTTGACTAGAAAATATGTCAATTTTTTTTTATTTGGCACTTTTGTTCTATCCTCTGTCTTCTGTGACTCTTTGATGTCAGTTGTATGTTTTTCAATGATGCTCTTCTTTTCTATTATACTATCTCTATTCTCTTTGTTTGATTTTATATCTATGTTTTCATGTTGAAACATTGGTCTTAAATGAACTTTAGTGATACGATTTTATATCTTCCTATTGTTTGAATAGATGTAATCATCATCTATAAGATGTAATTATATATATATTTAACAATTTATATTTTGATTTAATATGTCACAATTTAGATTATTTTATGATTAACTTCTAATTTGAATAAAAAGAGTTCAAAGAAAAAATAAGAATTTAAACATAGATTTTACAAACAATGATCTATTCTATGAACATCAAATAAAAATGATTAAACCATATTTAGATTCACTTATACAACAAGAGAGAATTTAATATGGAGGACAACTACCTTCACCCCTATTGGACCCACTAGTTTCCTTCAAAAGAGGATTGGCTACATGGGCCAATTAGATAGATCAAAGCATTGACCTAGCTACAACCAAGGTAATTTTCACATACCTGACTATACAAATGTTTCTTCCTCTAGTAACCAGCAAGCACAGATAATTCTTTTGTAATTATTTTAAGATATCCACCGTAGGTCCACAAAGTAGCACCCTAAACATGCATTGGGTATTACAACCTCATCTCTCATAAAACATGACTGTGATTACAAATTTAAAAATAAAATAAAAAATCAGCAAATAGAGTAAAAGAGAACATAATGTAACTATTGTATAACTCATTGATTTATTATTCAAAATTACATATTTCATAGGATGATTTAAAATTATCTTATACAATTATTATTAAGCTAAACTACTAATTGTAGCTGATTGATAGAACTGATCCATGCATTTTCTATTACAACCTCATCCCTTCTACATAAACATGGAAAGTAAGAATAGAAACTAAAAAATAAAGCAAAAGATACCATAATAGAATTGCTATGGAACACTGATTTATTCAGCACAAATCAAATGTTTACGAGGAAGATTCAACACTTTCCCATAAATATATTATTAAGCTTGACAACTAATTGTAGCTGATTGACACAACTGATCCATAAGTTGACAATAATAGTACCATGTCATGTACATAAGTATGATTATCATAACAAACTAGGAAAAAGTTCAAGAAAATAAAATAAAAAAACATAACGAAAGAGAAGAGAATAGAACTTTTGTACAACCCATTTGTTTTATTGATCACAAAATTTACATATTTATAAAGAGATTCAACTACTTCCTATAAAACATATTATTAAGCTTGACTAGAGACTAATTAACAAACTGAAAATAATGACAGTGAATTATTAAGCTTGACAAATAATTCTAATTGATTGACAATTAACTGGAGTCTATTAACAAAGTGAAAATGAAGATAGCGGCTTGGAGTTTAAAGACAAATTTACAACTACAAATTGACATCTATTCAAACTCTAATGACACCTAAACAATTTGAGCATAGTTCAGTTACAGTTTATTCTTTAACAAGGTCTGTTTTGCATCTAACTAGTAAAGATTAGCTCAAGTGATGTCTGAGATCCTAAAACCACACCTAAAGCTTGGGTTTTGTTCTTTGAACCATGGGTGAAACTCTTTGCAAAGTCCATTTAAAATTCCATCTATGATGGTTCACATAATATGATTCGATGTAGATGCAAAAAAAATTTAAGTTAGATAGAACATACTACTAGCATAAATTATGTAAATCTAGTATCATAATCTAAATCTACTGTCATAAATCTAGCAATGATTCCTGAACAAATAAAGCCTGTAAAGAAACAATGAATCTATTTTCTCTCACTTACAAAATTTGTTTACAACTAAATTTATAGGGCAAAATGATAGTTGTGTGACAATCACCACATACTTACTTAGGCTTATGAAAAAATAATGAGCAATCTAGGAACTATGATGATAAGTATAGTTGCAAATATTATATTTTTTGTGATAGAAAAATGAGTCTTCCTCAAGTTCTTCTTCAACATTACATGTCTTAGGCATAAAGCTTGCCTCATCCAGCTGGCTAGCCACTCTCTATGCCATCACATAGATTTTCTTTGAAAATGGGTTGGATTTGTTTCCTAGAACAAATGCCTAGAGAATGATTTTTACATGATACCAATTGCACCCTCATTCTGTTTCCAGTCCCCTATCCATTGTTGCATTTTTTGTACTTGTCCACCTATTTTCTACAACACATACATTTGACAATGGCACATAGTTTGAATGTTCTTCTGGTTGACATTAAAGAAGGTTTTTCCCTGCATGTTCTCCCAACTCCACATTGCCATGAGCTCTATAGGCATAAAGTAATGCTTTCCACTCAAAGCATTAGATTCAATATGCATATTGTTGACAACATTTTCAGCTTCACATATTTTTACAACATTATCTGGAAGGTTGATTATAAAAGCATAGTGGTTAGTTTTACTAAATCAATATATTCCCTTCTCATTACTAAAAATAGAGATGTCCCTCATTCACTAGTCTTGTATGGCTATGTGCAAACATAACATTTAAGAAACTAATTTGGTTTGGATTGATGTATAACTCTATCATCAATTTAAAGAGTTGGACCTCCTTGCCTTTTGCATTAATGGCATTACTAGCAATCATAGAATTCAATGAGATAAAGTCTTCAGAAGCTATTTTATCAAAAACAAGAGCTACATCATCTATACTAATGACATATATACTAATTACATAACTTCCCACACTTAAAATGACTCATATCCAACTCCAGCAATATGGGCATGCAGGTTCTTTCCCAATGCAAATAGTTATGGTACTTGCAAAAGTGAATCTATTGGGTTGAACGTCTATCCACAACAATTGCTGTAAAAATTTAAAGCTTTCTTACAATAACCATTCCAAATATATCTCACAATCATCGCAGTCCACAACACCACATCCCTTTCAACCGTTACGTCAAACATTCAATGAGAATCTTTCATAGCTGCACATTTGTCAGATTTAGCTACGATGGCATTACCAAGAATGTAATTTGTATGACATCCAGCCCTAATATCTTAAGCATGGACCATTTTATCCTGTATCAAAAAGCTACCAAACTCTCACAAAATATCAAGAGTCTCCATAGGACAATGCTATCTTGTTTTATATCTAATTTCTGTATTTTACCATACCATTTCAGTGATTCCTCAAAAAATTGATTTTTAGCATGTATTCTAATCATGGTAGCCCACAAGACTACATCCGCGTCAGACTTTATTTCAAACACTTGGTGCCTCCCAAAAAAAAAGATGCATTTGCATTTATCATTGTAAAAATCTAGGTTATTTTGGCCAAAAAAGTTTAGAATCTAGAAGCACAACATAGCTCTACCACCTATAATAAATATCCTTTATTCTTATACAAACTCCCACATTATATATATGCAGAAGCATCCTGAGGATCCAATCCAATAGCATCTGCAAAGATATGATACAGAAATTTATGTAAAAGCTCAAAACCTAGATAGTTTTCCTGACAATTACTTCAAAGCATAATATTTCAACTTAGACGAAAGGGGAATATTTTTTTTGTGGTTGAAGATTTTACAAATTCAATTGGAAAACCCTACTTTAAGAAGTATCTTGAAAAAAGGTTCACCAATAAAAAGCTTGAAACAAGCTTTGGGAAAAAATTATTTACCCTTAGTTCAATGTCATGGGAAGATTGTTGCTTTAGATTCTTGAAAGCATCGCACATTGTTGACTGCGGGCTAGCTTCATAGATCACAGATTTGAAAATGAATGTAATACATGAAGATCCCAGTTGGGTTTCTGAATGAGCCTTTTGGGAATTGCAATTCAATCAAATGAATGATTGGGTATATGAAGGAACCTTGAAAACTAGTGCATGTGCTAACCCTCTTTAAACTTTAAGTGGTGGATTCAGGCCTCTATTCATAGTTCAGAAAAGGATGGGAGTGGTTGGCATGATGTAACTGTACAATTTCAACACAGAAAGAGTGTCAAAATGTACAAGAAGAGATTTTTTCATTTGCAAAAATTAAATAGAAACATTCTTGAATGATCCTGGCGGTGCCGGACAAGAAGCTTTGTGGCAACTTTCTTTGTCCCGCTCTTGTTAATCAAGTTGTGTCTCCACCCAAACTGTACCACTGATCGACAAAACTTTAGTTTTTGTTCAACCCTTTTGCCTATCCAGAACACACAAAACTGAGACTTCTGTTGTATATTATCTCTAATTTTGATACCAAAAAAATAGTTTCCACATTGTTATGCCAAGAAAATTCTAGATAAATAGATTTTTTTTATTTTAATAAATACATATAAAATTCAAACTTTTAAAAAACTAAAGAGCTCAAAAAATATTTAATTTCTATAAGTCTGTCAAAAGATTTCTAATTTTAGAGGAACTAATAAAATAATTATTTTTAGTTATTAAGGATGTAATGAATCTTATTATTATATTCATTTTAAACATTTAAAAAATCAAAATAAAAGCTATGAATATTGAAGTTGAAGAAAAACATTAAGAAAAGAAAATTTGATATATCTTTGGACAATTACCCTTATCTTATGTTATGACTTGAGTATCTAGAGGAATTATGTCTTATTAGTACTTGTCGTTGGCTAAGTACCATTGTGACATTTTATAAATTCTTATAAAATACCTCCAATCTACCAATTATAATTCATTTAATTTGATATATTTTTTATAAAATATAAACATTATGTCTTACTTTGGCCCTTATTTTCTCGAACTCATTTTTTATCCCATATTTTTTTGCTTACCCTATTGTATAGATTTTTTTTTATGTTTGTCTCTTATGATTTCTAAAATTCTATAATGAATAATTTATAAAAATGTTAAAATAAATTATGTGAAAAAAATTAACCAATTAAATAGTAAATTAGATGAACCAAAGAAAAATTTAATTTCATCATAACCATTACATATAAACTATTACTAAAATTAAAAATAAATAAATTAAGATTGAAATTAGTAACTATTCCTTAATTTTAATTATAATGTATATATATATATTTTAAGTAATTATATAGTAACTATAGTAGTCATCATATCATAACAATTCTTTATTCCGTATTGATTAAACTATGTTAATTCAAAATTATAATAGAATTTTAAACTAAAAATTAAAGACTATTGTTCTTGCACATTAATCAAATTTAAATTATATCTATTACTTTACCTCAAAATTAAAAATAAATAATACTAATAATAACTATACTTACTTTTAAATTGATTGGGTAGAATTATAAAGGTACATATTCACTTAGTTTTTTAATATGTAATATGATCACTTTTTTATTGAATAAAAGTAAATATAATTTGATATTGTGTAGATGCACATAATTCTTGACATTCATGTGGTTTTATTTGTCGTGAAATATTCTATTTACTATGAATTTATTTTTGAGGCATAACTATAGCTACCAAATAGAGTGCAATGTAGAAAGAAATATACAAAGCACCTCCTACATAATAATAATTTGAAGGAATAAAGAGATTTTTCTATCTAACATTTTTAAAAATTAGATTATTATAGTTATTAATTTTTTCATTTTTATTTTACCTCTTTTCAAATTACATTGTTAGTTAGTGGGATAGTGGTATTCTACTTTCTATAGGAGAATACAGCTTTATTTTAGGGTATGTGGAAAGGGTTATGGAAAGTTGGTGAATAAATATTTTCTTATTTATGTAATTAATTTTTTATTTTTTATAATATAATACAAGGTTTATATATTTTATTTGTTATATGTCTATACATATAGTTATCTCCTTTAGTTCTTTGTTAGAGGTGATTTATTAGGGAACATGCATTTGTCTATGTTATTTTTTGTTATCAAAGCAACCTCTAATGGTTCATATGGGACTTTGCATTAAGTGTGGAAGAAGGGGTGAAGGAACACAAATCCTTGAAGAAACACTGAGGAATTGTTTAAAAGTCTAGAGGTCCTTGAGGATAGAATAGAGTTAGTAAATATAAATAAAGATTATATTTATAATTTAATTTGTATATATTATTTAATAAACATAAAACATGATAAAAAAAAAAAAAATTCATTAACATGATGTAATTATTGTTTATGAATTGATGTATTATAAATAAATTGGAAAATATTCACTTTTATAATATAAAATAGAAAGGGTATTTTTGTACTTTGAAGGGGAATTAGCATGTGATTTGATATTTTGTGACACCTTAGGGGAGATTAATTGAAAGGGGGAGTCATACTATTTTTTTCTAGAATGTATTTAATTGAGGGAGAGGATTTTTGTTCTTCTCCAATAGTTGAGGGGGCTCATATCATCTTTTAGAGAGCTTGTAATGGCCTGGGGTCTTTTTGTGTTCATCATAAATTGGTATCTTTTTGAGTTTATTGTTAGTTGGTGTCCTTTTTAGTTTATTTTTAGTTGGTTTCTTTTGAGCTCATTATTAAGTGCAATAGATAATTTTTGTACACCAAGCTACCTAGGTGGTCGAATGGCCTTCTTAAGTAGGGTTCCCATGAGGGGGTTAAGCTTTATTCGTTATAATAAAATTCAAAAGAAAAAATAATATATGAGTAATGGTCATTTATACTTATAAATTATAAAAAATAAGTAGCATTCATAGAATGTATTAATATGATAACAAAAAGGCTTTGATCATTTATTTAGTCATTTTTTCAGGTGACCAATTGTTTAGTCATTTATTTGATCATTTATTTAGTCCCTCATCTTTGTCTAACCTTGTGATTTTATCTGATGACCAAATAAGTCATTTTTTTAGTCACGTATGTTTATAAATTGTAAAACATTGCTAGAATTTGATCACTTTTAGTCACATGACTAAAATATTTAGTCTTATGACTCAAATTTTTAGTCACATAGTCATTTATTTGCCAAAATTCTACTAGTGACTTTTTTCACATTTCCACTTTTTGGCACACCATGGTCCTACACATACCCATATATTCTATAATACATAAATATTTAATTACATCATGTCACACCTTTTACTTAGTGGGTTCCACACTTTCCAATGTCCTCTTAATGGTCAATCTAATCATCCCTTCTTAGCCCATACTTTTAATGCCTACTCCTAGTTTACTTTTCATGTTTGATTGCCAGATTATTCTAGGCCATATGGTTATGTTTTATGGTTAGTGGTACTTGGTTATCATATTTGATTGGATGTTGTTTCAGACTCAATTTATATATTTGATGAGCTACTTGATACTCAGTTAATTCATGTGTTCATGATTACTCTTTTGATGATGATGCTAGTAAATAATGTTTTCAATTATCTTATGATGATAGATGGATGGATTATTTATATGCAGTTCTATGGTTACTTACCCCATGCTTGCATGTGGATGGCGTACTTGTATGTTTTACTTTATGTTTAGAATTTCTAATGTGGTTGAGGGAGGGAGTCGTAGTCACCTGCTAGTTGGGATCTACACAATGTACCACTTCTTCCCATTTCCTATATAGGCTAGATTTATATGTATTTGTACATGTTTAGATTTTATGCATATTGTAGGTACTAGGTATTGACTTCCCTGAATTTCCAAGATGAGCATGCCCTGTTGTAGTATCTCAATTGTTAATAGGGGAGATAATTCTTGAGTCCACATCCTAAACTTGACCCAATTGTCCTAGAAAGTAGGACAAGTATCTAAGTTATTTACCCATCTTAATTCATCAAGTGAAGTAAATTTGTTATTTTGACCCTACAATTTGAACTGTCTTTCAGTTGAATTTTTAGATTTAGATTTGTGGGTCTATTGTGATTTTTAGTTATAATTAAATAAAATTAAGAGAATATTAAATGATTTAATTTAACAAAATAATTATAAGGAAAAAACAATATTTAATTATATTTAATTAATTGAGAAATTAATTAAATAAAAAAATTAAATTTAAAAGATTTAATTAAAGTTATAATTTTGGTGTAATTATATTTATTTAATTTATTAATAATTTATTTAGGAGTTTCATTTTTATAATAAACTCTAAATATTATTATTACTTAAATTAATAAATATATTATTAAAGACGTCTTGTGATTTAATAAAAGAGAGCAAGAATAAATTTAATAAAATTTATTTTAATTAAAATTTAAAAATCTTACACATGAAATTAAAATAATAATATTAAAAAGGTTTCATGTGATTGCAAAATCAAAATCTTAAGAGGGAGAAAGCTCTTTATTAAGAAATTAGAGCTCATTTCTCCAGACAGAGGTTTGGAGGAGCAAATTTTTGAGGAAGAGGCTTTTCAAGAAAATGGGGATTTCTTGCAAGGTCTGAGCATTCGTCTGTTTAGCATCAGATCGAGGTAGGGTCTCATTGAGTTTTGTGTAGTAATCTCATTTTCAAATTCCTCTATCTTCTCCATGTTTCTATGGATCTATCTTTTAAATTTAATTTGGGTTGAAACCTTTGTGTTAAAATTTATCATTCTTTGAAAATGTTGATGAATGAATTTGAGATTGAAAACCCTTGTTTGAGATATTTGGGTATTCATAATTTGATTGTTTGGATTCGGGATGGGGTTTGAAAAAGAATACCAAAAAGTAGATTTACAAATTCAATAAGTTTATATTTATTTTCTTATTAGATATATTATGGAAAGTTGTGTTTATATATATATATATATATATATATATATATATATATATATATATATATATATATATATATATATATATATATATATATATATATATATATATATATATATATATATATATATATATATATATATATATAATTACCACAATAATTGATAATTACTGTGATAATTATATTATATGTATATTTTTAAGAATAAAATTTGTATTGGTTGGAAGGGCATCTTTTATTTTGTTTTATATTAAATACAACAATTTTTTTAAAGTATTAAATAAAATAGGGAGGTGAGGCCACAACCCCCTCCCCTTCTCCTCTCCTATGACCCCAGAGCTACCAGCAGACTTTTGAAGCCTATCGCATAACAAACTTTGCTACCATAGTAGTAGGTATTGCCTACAATAGTACCCTACTACTGCATCAGCAGAGCTATTGAGGCAACAAGCCCATGGGCTATAAAATAAATGAAGGTATGTTGTTGTTTTCTAAGTTCTCTTTTTATAATATTATTAATATATGTAAATTTTAATATCTAGTTTATATAAATATATATATAATTATTAAATATTTTTTTATTAAATATTAAATATTATAAATACTAATAATTATTATTATTATCATTAATAATTTAATTGATTATTATTGAATTTTAATAATATTTAAATTGAATAGTTCTGATTTTTAAAATAAATTTGGAAAGTAAATTTGATAATTGTATTTGGGAAAATTAGTATTTTAATAAACTTGACTTTTTCTTGATTGTTATGTTTTATATGAAAATAACTTCTAAATGCTAGGGAAATTTTTATCTTTTGAAAATTTGAAAACCTTAGTATTTATGACACCTAAATTTTTTTTTCAAAAACTTGAAACCCAATAGTGAAAATTACACTTTATGCTTTCAAACCTAATGAATTATGAAAGCTACATTTTTTATGTACTTTATGTAATGTGTAATCTACTAGGGATTTAGGTTTAGTACTTTGACTAGTTAGGATGTTTACTAGAGGCTTGGCGAGTTTTTTTATATCATGATGTTATGTATATTTTTCTCATGATCTTTTATACCCAACCATGTTGATGTATTCATGTAATTCTATGATGAGTCTTTTTTTGATCAAATGTTTATTAGTGCTTTCCAGTTGCTTATATAGAATTGATCAATTTTGATGCTTTCTAGTAACTCATATAGGGGTGATCCCACAATAATGGGTTCCACTTTAGTGGGATGAACAAACTTAGAAAAGTTGGGAAATTTTTTAAATTCAATACACCATACATTCGCGCAAACCTCAGAGACATGCTCGCGTGAACATATGACATAGGCATGTTCGCGCGAACATGTTACCAGCTTTGAAGACATGTTCGTACGAACATGTTACCAGCTTGAAGGCATGTTCGTACGAACATGCCTATGTCATATGTTTGTGCGAACATATATCGTGTCAATTTTCGATGGTTTAAAATGCTTTTTTAACTTTTCCTAATTCATTTTCACAGTGAGTACTATTTATTTCGGGCATTAGGGCGAACGTGTGATTTGTGCTACCTTCGTCAGCATCATCCTGTTGCTTTCGTTCTAATTCTCATTATCGGGTATGTCAAAATATTATTTATTTAATGTTTTGAATGTTTTTAAAATATTTTTTAATGTTATCAAAGTATATTTTAATGTTTTCAATGCATTTTAAAAATATTTTTAAAGCATATTTGAATGTTATTTACATTTTTAATGGTTTTGAAAGCATATCTACATGTTAATTTAATATTTTTATTGTTTATTTATATTAATTTAGAAAACAGAAAAATATTATATAGAAAACATTAGGAAAAATAGTAGAAAATTTATAACATAAAATTTAGGAAAAACATTAGAAAAAAAATTTAGAAAATACATTACAAAAACATTAGAGAATTTATAATTTAATATAAAATTTAGAAAACAAATTTAGAAAAAAAAAAGTAAAAAAAATATTTTAAAAATTATTAAAAAAATTAGAAAAATTAGATAAAACAAAACAAAAATATTAGAAAATTTACAAAAAACATTATAAAAACATTAGAAAATTTATAATCTAATATAAAATTTAGAAAAAAAATTTATAAAATTTTTTTTTTTTAAATTAGAAAATTTAGAAAAAAAAAAACATTAAAAAAATCTAGAAAATTTAGAAAAAATATTTTTTAAAAATTAGAAAATAAATTTAGAAAAGCATTAGGAAAAATATTAGAAAATTTATAATAATATAAAATTTGGAAAATAATTTTGGAAAAATATTAGAAAAAATATTTTAAAAAACATTAGAAAAATATTACAAAATTTATAATAATATAAATTTTAGAAAACAAATTTACACACACACACACACACACACACACACACATGTTAATGTTAAATGTAGACATGTATGTTTTTTATTTTAATGTTTATGTATATATGTCAAATTCACCTTAATGTCTTAATCTTAGAAGTTTAATTAAATGACATATCTTAAGGGTCTAGATCCTAAATTGTACATGTAAAAATATAGATTAGAATGTATAATTTTTTATTTTGAACATAGATGTACATGTATATTTGTTCATGGTTAATAGTAGATGTCTGTGCATGTTTTTGATAAATTCACATTTTTATATGTATATTTTGTGTATATGTTAACTATTGATCTTAATTTATCTTATAACTAACTGTAATTAACTATATTTAATAACACATGTCTTAAGGGGAGATCCTAATTTATACATAAGAATGTAGATTAAAATGTATATTTTATTTCATAAATGTACATGTAAATATGTTCATGTGTTAGATATAGACATGCATACATATGTTTTCAATATTGATGTTTAAATGTACATATGTTATTATTTTTAATGTCTTAATAAATAGAACTATATAATTAACTATATAATTCAATGACATGTCTTAAGGGGAGATCCTAAATTATACATATATAAGAATGTAGATTAATTTGCATATCTAGGTATGAATATAACATACATGTACATCTAAACACTAACCGTAACCTAACAAAACCCTAACCCTAACCATTATCCAAACCCTAACCCTAACCTTGATCTTAAAATTTAATTTCTAAACCCAAGAATATAAATGATAATAAATACCCTAAATCATAATCTTGAACCAAATCATAAACTTCATATGCTAAGTTCCCTTATCCTAAATTCTTAACCATGGACCTTAATATTAACCCCTAAATTTAATGCTAGAAATTATGCAAGTTTGCGTAAATCCTAACAATGTCATAAGGTCTTAAATCTTACCCTAAAATTGAGCCTAATTACACTAAAACCCTATTTCAAAATGTAATTGAGGCCTAACTTACATAAAATTAAAACAAGTTGACCCTAATCCTAAACTGTTAAAAATTACATTTGAGATACATGCACATACATTCAAACACATGTACATACATGAAGTATGACCCTTGTTTTAAATGATATATATGTAACCCAACTTGAAACCTAAACCTCGAAACATTATCATTTAAGAGTAATATAAATAATTTATTACCCTTTAATTGAATTCTAAAATAATACCCCCCAAAGTATAATAAAATCCTAGAACAATAAACTAAATCTAACCATAACAAAACTCTCAACTTTAAAGTTATCTTATACTTATATGCAAATTAATCTAGGTCTGGATGTGTTACAGATTATCTAGGTCCATGATGTGTGATGTATGTTCAATTACATGTGTATAATTTTTACTTTTAAAAATAAAAAATTGTCTATACAGTAGTCAGTTTAGTTCTTCATACATTTCTACTAATATGGCTTCACACGATTAGCTTGATACAGCTCCTGGTGTGGCACCTGATGTAGTTTCTACTGCAGCTCCTATTGCAGCACAGGCTAATGCCATTCCTATTATAGCACCTGATGCAGTTCCTGATCCAGCTCCTCATGCAACTCATGGTGGGGCTTTTGTTGTAGCTTCTGGTGGGGCTTGTCATGTACCTCAATGTAGGGCTCATCGTACAACTCATGTTTTAGCTTCTGGTGTGACTCCTAGTGGTGTAGGTCCTACCATGGCTCCTGGTGCAGCTCTTGTTCTAGGTCAGGCTGCCTCTGCAGCTCCTGTTGGAGGTCCTGCTGCACCACCTCCACACATCGATATCAATGCTTTATTTGCATCTTTAGAGCAGGAGGTTGCTAGATTGCAACACTCTATATTGACCTCTGATGATGGTCTTTATAGAGACATATCTACTACGATATGTAGGAGTTTATAGGATTTGATAGCTAGGTTTAGAGCTCACCATTCATTTACTCCTACCATGTTAGCTCTTTTCCAAAGAAAGCTCTTTCCAGCATATGAGGGAACACAGGGAAGGGTGAGAGGCTACAGAGTCACATGATGCAGAGACCCTATTATTGCTAGCATGATCTATCCATGATATTTAGCTACACATGGTCATTATCCTAATAACGACTAAATACCCCTTAATTATTCATAGTAGTTGTACGCTGAGTTCCGTATAGGGTTCAACATCAACTACTTGGATATTCTTGATTATTGCAGATAGGGGCATGGTCGGATTACAGATCGTGACTAGTACCATAGTGTAGATCATCTACCACCTGCAAATCTTAGACAGTTTGTTGGACCAAGGATGCCTCCTATGACTCCTGCACATGCGCCTATTGTAGATAGAGTCATCATTGCTTCCCAAAGGGGAGCAATTGACACTACTGGGCACACTGCACCTAACGCGGCTACTATCATATCAAATTCTATTGTTCATTATCTTTATAGTCAACATCCTCATCCACTTGGTTGACCATCTTCATAGGCATCTAGTAGCACTTCAGGTGCCTCCCCTGATGATGCATATAGAGCTTCTAGGCTACCACTACTAGGCGATATTCGTGGTCTTTCAGGATAGCAGACACATATGGATATGGTAATGTATTTTTTGGAGGATATGTTGCACTTTATTAGCTATATTTTTGATACACAGAGGATTCCAGTACACTCAGTGATGGATGTTGTTAGATAGCATTAGAGCCCTGGCATAGTTCCATAGACAGAGGCCACCACACCAGTGACCGATGATACACCTGTGCATAGCTCACAACATTTGGCACCAGGCTCATGACACTCTACAGATGACTCAAGCATATGAGTTGGAGATGTCCATATCATAGTTGAGGGTCTTGATAATTTTGGTGAGTAGTTGCAAGGCCTGTCTAGGATTGATACTAGTTCGAGCCTAGGTATTTCATCATACATGGACCTATTGTTCAGACCTAGCAGTACTGATTCTACACCATTACCTATCCAGTTACACAATCCATGTCACTCAGATTTACTAGCAGTTGGACATGGAGTTTTAGGCTCAGGTGCATCAATAGATGTTACAATGGAGTCTGTTGATCATCCTCCACCTCTGGAAACCCATGTAAATATATAATTTATTTTGAATTTTAAATATATATGAAATTAAAAAATATGTTCATTTATTGAAAAATTTAGTTCAAATATATATATATATATATTTAATTTAATCTTTCACTCATAATAAATCATGTAGGCACAGGTCGCTGAGCACATGGTTACACATACTGTTGGTTCAGGGCATCATGTACATGAGAGAGATGATTCTATTGAGGTACCTGGGAGTCCTCAGGTACTTGAGTTTTAAATAGTTTGTTTAAAGTTATTTAAATATTTTGAAAACTAGATACATACATACATACATACATATATATATATATATATATATATATATATATATATATATATATATATGCAAGTTCATATTTAATTTGAATGTACATGTACATGATGCACGCATGTATATATATGTTTTAAAGATAGAACTCTAACACAGGTATGTATATATGTATATATATTTTTAGGGCTTAGTTGATACACCTCGGCAAGAGGATGTACAGGAGACTCGATCAGAGGGTCATTCTATTTGTATGCGTCTTGAGGGGTTCCTCTAGTAGTAGATCAGATTTATATATTTTTTGATGCATTTATATATTGGAGGTCCAGTTTACATGTACACGTGTATTTTAGTTCCTTGATGACATACATATACTTTCACTATTTATTTTATTATTGAGTATTTCAGTAGTTAGATACCATCACATGTACGCATATATGACTTTTTATATTTTGCTACATACGTGTATTTATTCAAGATTTATAGTTTGCATTTCAGATACATAGAGATATATTAGATCTTTAGATGTTTATTCTTGAGACGTGTATGTGTACATATTTGTATTTTTTTTGTGTTATAGCTATAGAACATGATCTTGAGACATGTGTACATGTCTATCAATTATCAATTAGTAGAAAGTTAGAAAGATACATATTTCTTAAATTATCAATTACTAACCTACTAAAGATAAATATTAGTTTTATGTGGATAAAAATATGTTAATTAGGTAAGCCAATACATTATTTTAGAAAACTTTTACAAAATATAATATTAAAAAAAATATTAATTTAAACTAATTTAAACTTTAAGAGTACATGACCGTAGATGTAATAAAGTAACATTAAAATATATAGTTTTTTAATAAACTAACCTAAATGATAACTATGAACTTATAATCTTACAATTTTAAAAACACATGTTTAATTTTCACTTATGAAATTCAATCTAGTTTGAAAAAAAATTGATAAATGAATTTAAATTATTAAATTCATCCATGGTACAATTAATTTAAATTATTAAACTATATATTTTTTTAATAAACTAAATTTGATAATTAAGAACTTATGATCGTACAATTAAAAACACATTTAATTCAAGATGAAATTCAATAGTTTGAAAAGAAGTTGATATTTAAGAATTGTAAGATATTAAATTATTTTTGATAAAAATCTATAGATAATGATTGTGTAAGTTTGAACTAACTTAAAGCCAATTTATATCAAGTTGTTAAATTATTAAATTCATCCATGTGGTACAATTAATTTAAATTATTAAATTATATAGTTTTTTAATAAACTAATGATAATTAAGAACTTATGATCATACAATTCAAAACACATTTAATTCAAGATGAAATTCAATAGTTTGAAAAGAAGTTGATATTTAAGAATTGTAACATGTTAAATTATTTTTGATACATATCTATAGATAATGAAATTGTGTAAGTTCGAACTAACTTCTAGCATATTTAAATATCACTTGTTTTTAAATTATTAAATTCATCCTTAGTACAATTAATATTATATTTTTTTAATAAACTAATGATAACTAAGACTATGATCATACAATTAAAAACACATTTCATCAAAGTTGACATTCAGATTATTATAAAATAAATCTCAAAGGTCTAATCAACCATGATGTACACTTATAACATGTAATATCTTTTCATGATTTTCACTATCTAGTCTCCACTTGTGACGTACATGCTTAAGTTTGACTGGATGTAGACAACGCTCGGTAGCAATGACCAAGTGGCTGTATTGGACTATTTTGTCTTGCTTCAAATATGTTCCCTCTATCACAACAGAACCTGCACCACAAATTTAAGTATTTTAAAATTTGATAGATATAAAGTTACCTATATATATATATATTTTTTTATTTATTTAAATATGTATGTGCATACATGGATATGTATAATTTACCTATGGGGAACAACATTCCATCACTTTCTTCAGGGTCATATAACTTTGTCCTCTCTGCAGCACATCACAATAAATAATAACTAACACCTTCATGATTTCCAGGCTCAGCAATCATTGCAAAGACATCTCCTACATAACAAGTATACATGAATGTATGTGTACAATATATATATCATAGTTGAAATCAATTGATAATTAATTAACAAGTTGAGATTAATTTTTACGATACTCACCCACTTTTACCAATCTAGAGATATGATTATAAACATCAGAAATCAATGGAATATCATCAAAATTTTCATCATCTTTATCAAATGCATCGATAACATCAAGTGGTACCAAAATCCATGCACCTATATATCCATGTGTTTGATTGATGCATTCTTCATAGTCTTCATCAATGCAACTGTCACAAAAACATGAGTATTCTCTTGTCTTCAATGTCCAATTACAATTATCTGTACTCATGACTGAATGTAAGGAACATGTCTTTACTATCCTCTTGCTACCATGCATGTTTTTTCTATTAACACCTAAAAGTTTGAGTTAAATTGAAAATATAGAAAATTTGAATTTAAAATTCAATGAATTGAAAAATAAAACTTAACAATAAAATTTTATAACTTAATTGCATAAAAGTTAAACAGACGTACACATCCATACCTGTTATCTCCCAAAAGACTCTATATGGTACCTGTCGACTCGTGGTTGATGATGTCCCGAACTCATCTAATGAAAAATGAGTCTTACACCATTCAACAACATCATGTGAATCATTTACACGAACTCCCTGATAATTCATTTAATACTTTCGCAAAGCACATTTGATTCAAGCTCCAGCACAATCATGTTCACCTTTTCCATGGCCACTCTCGAAGAAATTACATATGTGTTTTATATTCCCATTGCGATGATATCTACACAATGCATAACATGGTCTAGATGATTTAGACTGTGCAGCACATCCATCATACCAAACATAATGTTTATCAACATTTATGTTTCTTTCTTTCAAATGAGAAAAGAACATATTGAAGTAATGTTCTACATAGTGAATGTCATGTTCTTTATCATCACTTATGTAAAAATGATATTCATTTATAATTACTCGTGCTTGAACTGTACTCTAAACACCATCCAAATCTAACTCTGCATGTCTGTAACAAACATGTACCATAATAGTGACCTGCTTATTAAAGTGATAATCTAATTGAATTTCTTTTTGATGAACAAAGGAATAGTTCTTTGCAAAATCAACAACTGATACAATTGTTCCAAGTGGGAAATTATCTCTCAGAGTTTGAAACTATTGTGGTTGCCACTTTGCAAAAAATGCGTGACGAATATAAGGTTGAATCAATTTCTTAAATCTGTCCATAAATGTTAGAACAGGAAACTCCTCTTCAACATATTCTAACCTTTTTGTTTCTTTCCCCAACTTTGTTTCATTCTTGACATACTTGTAACTTTTGCAATTTAATATTTTTGTTACATCAATATTTTTAGTTTTCAAATGAAATAGAGCCAATTCACCACATGTTTCACATAATCCTTTGATGCAATTTATTTGACCAGCTGGATCATCTATGTTGTCACACAAAATGGATGATATAAACTCACTTCTCCTACTAGGAGGAGTAGCATGAAAACCATATGTGTCTTCTACAAACTTTCAAAATACCTGATAGTGGAGATCAAACTCAATATGATGATGACAACAACATGTTTCAAACACTTTGTTTGCCCTCAAAAAGTATGCCTTCAATTTTTCAAACAATGTTTGCCCAACTTTTACATTAGGATGTTCACTACAAAATGACACATATAACTCATGCTGTGTTGTGTCCAACCAATGTTTTGTATGATGTTCATATTGACCAGGTGTAATCCTATGCCTGATAACATCTCTACTATTTGATAAAGGATGAGTGTCATCAATCCAAAATGATATGACTAAATTTTTTAATAACTCTTCAATCCTATCAGAATGAGGTGGTCTAGACATGATTTCCCAATTGCCCTCCATAGTACTATCATCCACAATTAATCTTCTCTTAACATATTCTCTCATTGTTTTCCTACTAAAACCCATTTCAGATGAAATTGAAGATATTTGTCTATTTTGGGTCATATTCTTACTTACAACAGACATCAACATCACTTTTCTTGCCGTAGACTTATCTTTAGTTGGAGAATATTTTTCTATGTTTCTCAAACCTTGTTTAACATTCTCAATCAGATCAATTTGCATGTTAGAAAATATTCTCTTTTTTTATGTTGTGTCTACACCTAACAATTTCAATGTCTCTTGAAACTTCTTTTGTGTAAGCAAATGTGAAAGCAACTGAGCTTGTTCAAGTGTTATCAAATTGAGTCATAATTTCTCTTATCTTCTTATTCATTGACCTTTTCTTAGACAAACTTAATGATTGAACACTAGCTGCAAGTTTTCTCAATTTATCCACATCCATTTTAAGTAAATGATCTAAATTCTTATGAGAAATACTATTCTTTACATATTGGGAAATTCCTACACCTAATCCTAACCCTTCTCTGACTTTTGTTACTAGAATTTCTACAGGGACCGATCTCGAGCCTTCTCCAACATCCATTGTTTGAGATTCTATAGGGAAAGATTATAACCCTTCTCCGACTTCTGTTATTTGAATCTTTGTAGGGAGTGATCTTGAGCCTTCTTCAACATTCATTGTTTGAGATTATGTAGGGAGTGTTCCTGACCTCTCTCCCATATGCACTACTTCTACTTCTATTGAGCCTTCTTCAACATTTTCTTTACCTTGTTTAATTTGATGATAACATGCCACAGTCTTCTAAATATTTCTTTGTTCTTCTTCATCAGATCTTTTCCTTGCATATTTGTTTTGCCTTCCTTTCTTGCTTCCCATTATAAAATAATTTAAAAAAAAATTATCCCTTGCCTCAAGATAAATTTTGTGCAATAACCAAATAAAAAAATCACTGTACAAATTTGTCTGTCAGTGTTAGTACTTTTAAATTGTTTGATAGAAATCAATAGAATGCATTCGTCTAAAAAAAGGCATAAATATTCTTCATTATATGACTAAAATCTATGAGTCGTATTCTTTACAAGTGGAAAAGCACCAAATCCTTCTTAAGCCATCATTGAATCACAAAAAAATAACATGGTATGAATACTAGAATGTTTCTCCAAAAAAAAAAATTTCTTTCTTATAAAATATATAATTATTTTGTCTCTTTAATATTTTCATTCTTATTGTAGGACTAGAAAAATGGGTTAAATGCATAACATACTATGAGAAATCACAAAACTCAGTCAACATACATTAGCACCCACTAGTCTACCATGAAAGCCAAACTAATCAAAAGAAGCAAACACAAGGTTAGAAACCCCCTCTTTCATTTGTAGCTCCCATGTCCTTCTTTCTTCTCCAAATGATGTAGCTCCAAAGTTGCCTAAAATGCAAATTTTGAGTGTTTTGAGTGATTTAGAGTGTTTCCTAAAGTCTTGGGATGCAATACAAGCTGTGAAAGTGCAGATTAGGGTTCTAGAACCTAGAATGAAACACCTAATTACCAAGTGCACCCTAAAACTACCAAGTGCACCTTGAAACTACCAACTACACCCATGAAGTGTGCAATTGGTAAAATAGGGTTGCAGTTGGTAAAAGAGGTCAAAACTTGATAATTAAGATGTGGGTATGCAAGATATGAGTGTTTTTTGGATTTTTAAGTGTTTAGGGATGTTATGCAATGTGTGGAAATGCTAAATGATGCAAGGTTTGGATATACAAAGTGCAAATGTCCTAGGGATGTTATGCAAGTACAAATGCAAGGTGTCATTTTGAAGGTATGCAAGATGAAGATTATGATATGAAAAATGAAGGTTAGCACTATGTTTTGGACTTGGTAAGGATGCTAAAGGTAGGTGTATGCAAAGTGGAGTATGCAAGGGATGGCTTCCTAGGGTTGATAATGAAGTTTAGGCTATGCAAAATGAGGATAGGTGATCAAGAAGAGAAGTTGGTTGATGGACAATTTGATAGGGTTTGATAGTGAAAATGATGCGCTAGGGTTTGAACAATGCAATATGAGGGGGATATACCACTAGGGTAAGTCAAAAATGACATTTAGGAATATAATTATGCTAATTATAGCTTAGTATACGTAAGGTTTTTTGAAATTAGGTGAAATCTTTACAAGGTATTAACCTAAGAGTTTAATGTTATGACAATAGACTTTGGATCTTGACCAAAAAAATGACAAAAAAAGATAAGATCAAAATGACAAATCCAAATCTACCTTGACATAGGTAGCATTTGACCAAAGAAAATGATAAAATAAAATGATAAAATGACCATGATCAAGATCCATCATCCATTGACACAATGTAATACTCTAGACTTCATACTTTTTTTTAGATTTTTGACTAAGTTCAAAGGTTTTGGGGTTCAAAATGATATTCAGGTGACTCAAAATGGTGATGATGCTAGGTGGATATGTGATATGCAAAGGTCCTATGATGCAAAATGAGATTTTGGGTGCAAGATGTAGTTTTGGGGTCCTAAAGTGCAGTTTGGAGGCCCAAAATGGTCATGCAAGTGCCTAAATGTATTTTGGAAGTACCAAGTGCACTCTAATAGTACCAACTATGCCCATGGTTTATTTGGGGCTCAAAAGGGCACAATTGGTAGTTTCTGGGCGCAATTGGGAAGCTAGGATGAAAGTCTGCTGATTCAAAATGGTATGGTTGCCAAGTTGATATGCCAGGAAGCTAAAATTATGGGTTTGATGTTATGATGGTTTGGAGATGCAAAGAAGAGTTTATGACCTAAGTAATGATGTCCTAAGTGAAGAAAATGAAGACTAGGAGGTGCAGAATGTAGATCAGGGCATGTTGATGAAACGGGACCTATCTAGGTACCTAAGGACACTTTTGAAGCCTCAAAATGTTGTCTAGATGCCCAAACTGGGTTCTTATACTACCAAGTGTGCTCAAATAGTACCAACTATTCCCATGGTGTAGTTGGGGCTTAGAAGGGTGCATTTGGTAATTTTAGAGTGTAGTTGGGAAGCTAGGCTGCAACTAAGGCAATTCTAAGAGCTATGTTTTCCAAATTGATGCCATAGTAAGGTAAACAACAGAGGACAATGCTGAGACTAGAATGAATGATCAAAATGATGTGTATGAATTCTAAAATGATGGTTAAAGTGTTCAAGATGAGGGTTGGGTATGCAAAGCTGCAAGATGGAAGATGCAAAGTGATGATTTTGTCAATGAAATGCAAAGGATGCAAGCTTAAATGCTAATGATTGCAATGTGAATATGAGGGATACTAAAAAGGTGCAATATGAAGTCTATATGATGCAAGTATAAGGCTCAAACAATGGAGAATTCAAGTGGATTCTATGCAAGAGTGAAATCTATGTTTTGCCAAGCACATTTAGGAGCACAAGTTGCCATGTTTTCCAAGGTTTAAATGTATTGGACCAAAGTTTGTGATGTTTTGACAATGTTTGATGTTTTCAAAAGGTTTTGCAAGTTTCCAAGGTGTAAATTTGAATATTGGTTTTTATCTTGATTATGTTTTACACACACGCAAGACACATTAAGACAAGAATAGATGTTGTTAAAAGTGAATAGTCACACCACAACCTAGGCTTTAGGACTGTATCCACTAAATTCCTACTTGAACCAAAGTTCAGTCATGCTTATCCAAAGTAGACAACTTAGGACCTTGGCACCACATGCTCCCCCTTATAGCGCACTCACTTTTCAAGGCTACCAAGATCTTCTTCCCAAGGGACTATTGTCTCTACTAAGGACCGCGAGAATGTAGGATGTCTTCACAGGCATGGGTGACCCCTTGAGCCAATGGATAGAAAGGATTTTGGCCACTAAAACATGATTTTTAGTAAGGGCATTCTGTTCAGCAAGTGAGTGATAAACTTCCTGAGAAGGTCTCCCAGCCTTGAGAATCAAGGTTTGATGTACCACAAGGGTACTAGAGGAGAGCTATCACTCAGCAATACCATTGACATAGCTTTCACCATGATTGAGTTTTATATAGTGGCTGGAATGTTGACCTGCCTTTTAGCCCATTACCACTCTGAGGTCATTCCATGGCATACCCAATATCAAGTATCTTGGTCCAAGGTAGGCCTCCTATAGAAGTTACATGGATTTCTCTCACACCCAAGATCCACGAATGGAAAGGGGAGAGGATATGTCCAATGTAACTCCTAGGAATTTAAACACTATAGACACGCCAGGAAAAAAATGAAAAGTTCATTTTAAGCACCAAATGAAGTGTTATTTAATCTACTAAATCCACACACATGGTTTTGACAAACACACAATGGTCTTCGACAACGTCCTACAAAGCAAGCTTTAGTAGTTTTTTATGATCGTGTCTTCATCCCATGATTGCCACATGCTGCAAGGACACCATTAGTAACACAAAATCATCTAATTTATGTTCTAGAAGGAAATGAAAACCTTAGATGTAGATTCTATCTTATGTATGTGCTCACTATGAACCAGGTGTTCTCTGATAGAGCAGATTACACCCCAAAAGGCCAAAATGGCTCAAAACACCCCCAAGTGTGCCCAAACAGTGCAAACTACATCAATGATATAGTTGGAGCCTAGTTGGGTGCAGTTGGTAATGTGAGATGCTAAGTTATTTAATATTCAAATAAAAGAAATGTACTCATAAAAAATCAATTAAAAGGAAATGTAGTTTTACATTTGATGTTCCTCCAAAGAAAACTTATATTAAAAAATTTGAAACACTAAATTAGTTTAAGTTCATTTTTTAAAAAAATATATATATTTTATAAAAAAGCAAACCTTCTAAAATATAACACCACATATAAATACATATGTAGCATTTTTTCCTAGAAGAAACCTTACAAAATTTAATTGAAAAATAGTTATCTCTTACAAATATGTTACTTTTCATTTCTCCCTTATAAACACATAATTGCGTAAGGATTGTGTTTACATCCTTTAAATTCTATCTTTAAAAAAAAAAAAATGTTTATTTATATCAGGATTTTTTCTTTATAAAGATTATTTCTTTATAGAAATTGAGAATTCATAAAGAGTTATGGCACATTTATTTTTATTGAATGAATTTGATTTGAAAATAAAATTATATACTTTTCATTAATTAAAGTTGTAAATTAAAAAAATCAATTGAATGTAACTACTGAGATAATTAAAGTGAGATAAGTAAAACTAACATATAACCACACTTTAAAAGATATAGTTTGAATCTATTTAACTTCAATGTATCCTTTAAACAACTTCACTAATGAAAGAAAGAAAGAAATAATTTAGATGTTCAATTTTTTTTAACAAATTCAATATTTTAAAAAATGAAAAAACCAATGAGAATATACATTTCTTAACACCATGAATGTGTTACTAATTTTTAATTTAAATTCAATGCATCCGTTAAACAACTTCACTAATGAAAGAAATAAATAAATAATTTAGATGTACAATTTTTTTACCAAATTGTGAACGAAGATAGGAAATATTGATGGAAGTGTGAATGAAGATAGGAAGAACATTAATTTGCAGATATTGAGAAATCTCTCAGCTGCCTTTGATTTGACTTCTATGAGCGAAATTCATGACAAAGATAGGCAATGCACTACCAGGTTGATGGCAATGCACTGCAAGGTTGATGGCAAATAGCTTTACAAATTGATCTTTTAAAGGTTTTTTTTTTAATGTTCGCATGAACACAATGGATCTAGGCATGTTCGCACAAACAGGCCCTTTAAATTTCTTGGCGGCCATGAAATTTTGATGAGCATGTTCACATGAACATGCCTAATATGTTCGCATAAACACCTTGTTTGGGCGAAAGAGTAAAGTTAGGAAAATCTTAACCCTTTTTTCTTTCTTTTTTTCTTGCTCTTTTGACTCCCATAATTGTAGGAGAATGATCTCCTACTGTAAAATAAAAAAATTCAAAATGTGCTTCTCAGAGCAAGCTTTCCAATGACTATAATTGTAATACATATTTTAGTCATTAAGACTTTCAAATATGAGTTTAACTCATTATAGGTTCATTACTAATTGAACATCAACTGACTTTGACACCTCGAGAAAATTAGTAAATTAGGTCAATTTTTTTTTGAAAAATATGTAGGAACTAGCTTATTGAGATACCTTTCCATTCAATTTTTTTTTTTTTAAAGGTTTATGATAAATTTACTTCAAATTATCTATGTCAAATGGAACGTATGTCTAAATTACAATTTGTGTCACTTCAAAACTTCATAATCTATACAATATTCAACCAAAATAAATCAAACCAAATGCATCCTCTAGATATTGATGTTACAAATCTAATGCTGAAAGAATTACTTCATTATCATCTCTAAAAAAAAGTTGTGTCAAATGGACTGTCACTCTTTAAAAATATTGAATTTTATTATGTACCAATTTTTGGAGGAGATAAAAAAAATTGACATAAATAATTTTTTTTTTAGATTAAAAAATATGGTTGCAAAGTAGGAACAAATTACTCAAAATCACTAGTTTATGTCATCTTGAAATTATTTATAGTTTTGGAGATATAGTTACTTGAACATGATGTTTGTTCCAAAAATATTGATTTCAGTGTCAAAATTGGTCAAAAAGTGGAACCCATTATTGTGGCATCACCCATAGGACTGAGGTGAATATTGTGATTTATCTATAGGTGTTTTCCAGTTGCTTGCATAGGACTGACATGAATATTATGATTTGTCTTTAGGTTCTTTCCAGTTGCTTATAAAGGACTAAGGTGAAAATTGTGATCTTATGAGTTGTACTTTTTATGATCTTAGGGAGGTAATCTATGTGTACATTGGGAAGTGGCTTGCAATGGAGGTAGAAGCCCTAAAGAGGCTTCTTGGGTAACCCATTATAAGTTATTTTAATAAGTGATAATATTTCATTAAATTAGAGTAAAATGAATTAATAAGAGTTAATGTTTTTCCTTGCCCATGCCTTGAGTGCTAGTACAGGCTACAATGGGAGTACAAAGGATGTTTGGTTCTAACCTTGCCTTGTTAGTATGCCTTATTTGTATGAAAGGATTCTGATGTCATATAGAGACACTAGGGGCCTAAAGTCTAGAGAGGCTACTATGGTAACCTTATGATGCACCATGATTTTGGATATACCCCAAAATGAGGTGATCCAAAAACCAACAAACATTCACGTAATAGAAAAATGAACAAGAGGAACAAGATTTAGATCTAGAGAGACAATATTTCATATATTCAAACCAAGAAGTTTACATCTAGCATGCCTAACTGTACAACCTTTTAGGTTATACCCCTTACAAATAAGAATACATCTTTCAAAGAATAACAGATCTTAGACTCAAATACAAACTTCTATCTCCAAACTACTCCAGAATAAGACTCCATACTTCCAAATTCTAAATCTCTAGCTTTAACAATCATCCCTCATCAAATCTTAATCTGAAGACTCTACCCAAGACCCCCTTAATTACTTTTTAAAATGACTTACCGAAGATTCTAGAACATAGAAAGGTCACAAGATGGCCTAATGCAAATACCAACTAATAAACCCTTACATAAAATGCATAACTAAGTCACAAGTTGGCTCACTACAAATATTAAATAACCATCACAAAATTAAATAGATGCTAGGTCAGCCCACATTGAAACTAGACATAAACAACTCGACAAATGAAGGCTCCATGAAATACTAGAACTCAACACCCAAACTAATGCTCGACAACAACATGAACTTGGTAACCAAAGGATCACTCAGCATCAACAGCAACTCAACAACCAAAAGATCAACTGACATCAATAGGAACTCAACAACTAAAGGATCACTCGACATCAATAGGAACTTAGCAACCAAAGGATGACTTGGGATCAACAAGAACTCGACAACCAAAGGGACACTTGACAACGACACCAAATTGGCACCCATTGGAGAACTTGGTACATGAAGGAATACTCAACAAAAATTGGAACTTGGCAGTAATTGGAACTTGGTAGCTATAGAAACTTGGTAGCATTTGGCAAAAAAGAGTAGAAAGTTAAGGAACCAAGGACATGTGATTCTAGATGTACCCCAAAATGAGGTGATCTAGAAACTAGCAAACAAATACACAATAGAAAAAATGAACAAGAGGAATGAGATTTAGATCCAATGAGACAATATTCCATATATTTGAATCAAGAAGTTTACATCTAGCATGCCCATTTGTATGGCCTTCCAAGTTATGGCTATTACAAAGAAGAATATATCTTTCAAAGAATAAAAATCTCATACTCAAATACAAACTTCTATCTCCAAACTACTCCAAACTAAGACTCCATACTTCCAAATTCTACATCTCCAACTTTAGCAATCATCCCTCATCAAATCCTAACCCTAAGACTCTACCTAAGACCCGCTTAAATACTTTCCAAAATGGCTTACCAAAGATTCTAGAACATAGAAAGGCCAAAAGTTGACCTAATCCAAATACCAACTAATAAACCCTCACATTAAATGCATAACTAAGCCACAAGTCAGCTCACTACAAATATTAAATACCCATCACAAAATTAAATATATGCTAGGTCGACCCAAACTAGAACCAGACACAAACAACTCAACAAATGAAGGCTCCATGAAATACTAGCACTCAAAATCTAAATGAATGCTTAGTAGCAATATGAACTCGACAACCAAAGGATCACTTAGCATCAACAGGAACTCAGCATCCATAGGAACTTGACAACTTAAGGATCACTTGGCATCAATAGGAACTCAACAACCAAAGGATCACTCGGTATCAATAGGAACTCAGCAACCAAAGGATCACTCAGCATTAATAGCAACTCAACAACCAAAGGATGACTTCGCATCAATAGGAACTTGACAACTAAAGGATCACTTGGGAACCACACAAACTTGACACCCACTGGATAACTCAACACATGAAGAAATGCGTGACAGTAATTGGAACTCGGTACTAACTGGAGCTTAGTAGCCATAGAAACTTGGTAGCAACTGGTAGAAAAGAGTAGAAAGTTAAGGAACCAAGGATGTCTCTACATAAGACTACTGGGGTAAATAGAAAGGAATTTAGATGCTCCTACATCAGCTTCCCTAGGTAAATAGAAAAATGTTGTGAAGAACCTCCTTATAGCAATATCGTGAGAATGCTCGAAATAACAGAATACAAAGTGATAGCAGAACTCAGAATGAATCTACTGATCACAGGCCACTTCGAGGGGGTAACCTCCTTTGAGCAAGCTCAATACAATAAATTCGTCCGTGCCCATCAAGGGCCTCAACCTATTCTTATATACTGAGTACGATCTAGAAAAGTAATACTACCTATGCATGTGGGATGATAAAATATACTCACGGGGCGACTTACAAAGCATATGCGTCCAACAACACTACTCTGACAAAATAAATAGAAGGAACACACAGGTTCCTAACAAATGTGTCCCACATTTTAATCCCAAAAGAAAATTCTACACTCAGCTTCATCTTTACAAAAGGTTTCCACTCTATCAAAGAAAAGAGTTCGAATCAAAAAATCAACCATCTATGCTTCATCCATTCAAAAATCAAAATCTCATCAAACCAATCAACATAATCGCGCCACTAAAAATCACAATGCTCCATCTGCAACTTATCATCATAATCATCCATAACATTATCCTCATACATGAAAACCAAATTAGCAATAATATCCAAATCACAAACCTAATCATCAACAATATATAAACTCAGATCCATCATAGAAAAATAATATAAATCCATAATATAGGAATCCTCCACCAAATCAATAGCAAATGAATCCATATCAGGAACATGCAACAATAACCCTATGTCATCCATACTCATACCACTATACATATTTATTCTTCCAACAACATATAGATCAACAACATCATGAAAATCCACATTAGTAACAATATATGTACCCTTCAACATCTCAGTAGAAACATATAAGTTCATATCCATATGAGCAACAATAGCATCATGTAAATCCACATCAATAACACCTCTAAAACCCTCAACCATATTACCAGCAAGTAAATCCATCTTCTTACCACAAGTAACATCTAGATCAATAATATCAACAACATATAAGTCCTTATTAACATCATTTTGAATAACAACATCCAAGTCCTTACCAACATAAGGAAAAATCCCCTCTTCAGCAATCTCATTGCACACAACAAGATGCTCTATAACTTCCATGTCAGATCTATCCATCTACTCATGAAAACCAAAAGATACTTCATCAATTTTAGAAAAATCATCATGCACTTCCATGATCTGTCTTCTTCTCTTCACAATCTCTTTAACCAGCCAACAAACCTTCTTTTTAAACCTTAGATGCCAACTTATATTAGACTCTTCTAGATCATCAATCTTTTGATGTAAATCATCCCCAAAAAAATCATACTTATCACTCTCAACATCATCAAGATGTCTTCCATAGTCTTGCGCTAACTCAATAGCTTCTACTCTAGCTACAAGTTTCCTCAACATGTTAAATAATTTTGGATCTGCATCTCTCCTTCCATGGACCATCTTTGCTCATACAAATAATAATTGAATAGAAAGTCCTCTACAAGTGTAGGCCAAATCCACAAATCTGCAACCCTACACCAAATCACCAACTAGCTAGGACTTTTGAAATCAATCCTTTCTTTCATAAACTTCACCCAACCAAGGTCCTAGTACAAACTACCTCACACTTTGATGGTCTACTTGCATACTAAGGAACAACTAAGCTCTGATACCATCTGATGTAGCACAATTCAAGATGTACCCCAAAATGAGGTGATTTGAAAACTTACATTGCAGATTTCCTATTTGTCTTTGGTGCCTTTGAGTCTAGATATTATTTTTGTCTTGGTAACCTTTGAGATAGATTATTATTAGGTGTTTCCTTGACCTAGATTATGGTTATGACTTGTTGATTGATATCTATTTTATACTTGAGATTATCTCCTTAGCATAGTGGGAGTGGTCCATTTAGGTTCCATGAGGTTTGCTAGTAGTGTTTCTTATACCATTAAGATCTAATAGCTAGATATCATTGTTGGAGGGATGTACTTGTGCAATTAATTCCTTTCATTCTAATCTTGTATTTCTCATTGATGGTTATATTTTTTTTACTATAATTGATTATTTTAGATGTTATGAGATGATGTATTTTATTCATAGCGTATATTCTTTAGGATTTTCATACCCTATGACTTGTACAATGGATGATTATGCATTTTGATTATGCCAAGTGGTATCCTATAAAATTGTATATTATTTAAATGGATTTGTACTTGTTATTATTCTATGATGTGGATTTGTTTGTAGTAGATTTAGTATTAATAAAACTTATTTGTATATGATTCAATATCATGGAACCCTTAAGAGATGTAATTTGTTTATAGTTGTTTGTATGTATGTGAGCTATTGCAACCACTATATTAGTTGTTGTTGTTTTAATCTTAAATTTTTTTTTCTTAGCAAACTTAGTGAAACTTTCGGTTAATTTCTTTTGGGTTCCCTGCCAGGGCATTACAATACTACTAGTCACTACTGAGTTGAATGAGCTTAGTGGTGGTTCCCTTTTTAACCCCCATGATGTATGCCATGACTTTAATTTTCTTATGTCATTTGTACTTTTACAATGGCTTTGGGTCCCTTTGTGCTAGCATGACATGCACAAATTATGGATGGAAGTTGTGTAATTATAATCCTTTATTATTTTAGCCATAGATGAGTGGTGTCTTTTAAATTAATAGTTTTTGCTCCACATTATACTAATTCAATTTCCATGTGTACGAATTAGTGTGATTTTACTACATGTTTTTGATAAAATAAATATGTTTTATAGGGATCTTGAAACCCAAAAGTTAAAACATAACAAGTGGTTGATAATAAGCATATAAAGCCAAGCCAATGTCCAAAAGCCAACCAAAGGGCTAGTTAATACATAACAAGTGGATAATAATAAGTAGATAAAGCCTAGCCAAAGTCTAAAAGCCAACCAAAGGGCCAGTTTAATAGATAGACAAAAGATCCAACTAAAAAATAAGAAACAATAGTAAAAAAGTCCAAAAGATAGGAAAAGAAAAACCTAAGTTAATCCTCTATCTTTCTCTCTAGCTCCTTCATAGTTTCTATTGCTTCATAAGCTTTGTGAATCTCTTCAGCCATCTGCTCCTATTTCATCTAACCTTCTTGATCCAAGCTACTGAAGGTTATGTTGGTAGTTACATCCTCTTCCATTCTAGCTTTATCTCTATCCTTGTCTTCCTTTTCATCCAAAAGACCTCTGGCCTTTAGCATTCCAATTAGGAACATGATATTATCATTAATGGAAGTCAGAATGGATATCATCTAATTTTCCAGATTATGATTGTAGTTTTCCAAACTCTAGATTATCTTCTCAGCCAAACTAAGATGATCCCCCTGAACATTCAAAATTCCACATTCTAGCATTTTCCTATTGTTTTCCAGCTAGCCAATTTTATCCCTGACCTCTTCCAATTCATGGTAAAGGCATTTGATTGACCTAAAATTGTTAATCATACTGTTTCTTGTGTTGTTTAGTAAATTCATGCCAATTTCCCTAGCATTATCTGTAATAGCCACCATTGCTAGATCAACGAGATCCTCAAACTAAAGGTGGCCCTATTTTTCTTATAGAATTTGGGGATTTATAGTGTCTTTGACAATATCCATTTTGGAAGTTCTTACATTAAAATTTCTCTAGGCCACATACCTTTCCTTTATTACCACTTCTCCTCCCTCCCCATCTTTCTTTTCCTCATCCTATTCTTGAGTATGAATAGGGGAGAGAGGAATAGTAGGGATCTTTAGTCTAGAATCCAAAATCCCCTCAACTTCCTTCTCAACAACCCTCCTCTATTTTTTGGCCACCGGCTCATCTTTCATAGTTTTTTCCTTCCCTTCATCCTCATCATCTATTTTCATATCCTACCCTTCCTCATTATAGTCTTCATCATCCTGGCTTGAAGCTTTAGACACATGCCCTCTTGAGCTCTTCTTGCATAGGGTTTTAATTGATGAGGGTGATTTCTTCTCTAAACCCTTGTCTTTCTTACCAAACGATATCATCTCATCTCCCTTTGAGCTTATACTTTGGACATCTTCCATATCAGATGAGAAACTTGAGCTTCACATGTTCATAGTAGTGTCCACACCTTGCAGGGGGCTTTTCTTATGGTTTGAGCCTTGGAATGCTCATAAATGAGAAGTAATAACCCCTCATGCAGGGCTAGATTTGTAGAGGAATTTTTCATTTTCCTAGAAATTCCCTTATACATTGAAGTATACAAATAGAAATGGAAATAGATCTTGACACCATAGTGAAAGTGATTGAGTTTAATAAAATGGTGTGTTCTAACTCTATCAAATCTAGTGTCCAAAGTAATGTACTCAATTATGACCTGTAAAACATACCTCAATAGTTTTTTGATTGAGTCTATTTCATAATAAGTATCACACTTAATCAATTAATTTCTCTCCTTGGTATTCTTTGCAAAATCTTTCATAGTGTTCGCTGACACCTTCTTGTCTTTGTAGAACTTCAGCCCCTCTGAAACAAAATCCCATCCACTTTGACCTCCCATCCTTCCATGAATTCACCATACTATTGGTGATTGCAGGGTCAAAACCATGGAGTTCTCCAATTTTTCCCATACTTTAGTCCTCTCTTTCCATTTATCTACATCACCAACAAGCTCCTTCCTACTTCTTTCCCCCACCATTTCTAGTTTATCCACACTAGAAATTCTCATAAAAACCAACCTCTAGTAACCCTTCTCAAGCCTTTGAAAACCCTGATGTCCACCTCTCTAATTATTATCAAAATGTCTTTCTTTATCCCAGAAATGATAGGAGAGGAGAAAGAAATTGACCTAGGAAACATGTCGATTTGACACTGATAACGTCATCTAACTATGTTTACCGTAAATATCATAATTAGCAATACTTTGACCCAAACTTACATTTACTACCATTATTACACATAGATATCCACCATACCTCCCTAGATTTTGTCTAGCTTAATGACACTTTTCACTTCTACCAGAATATTCCCACTTGAATTCCAAATCATCACCTTGACTTACCTAATGGCTTTGTTTGCAAACCAATCTGCCATGGAATTTGCCTCCTTGAATTCATGGGTGATGTGGACATTTTCAAAATTTCCAAGAAAGGAGTGGGTCTCTTTAATGATATTTTTGATGGGCCATGATGGTTGGGTGATCCCTTTAATACATCTTATGATGCTATTAGAATCCCCTTCCAAGCATAATTTATTAATTCCTTTGTCCAAAGGCAATTTCATAGTGTGGCGTGCAACACTGGCTTTAGCATAATGATTTGTCTAATTACCCAAAGGATGGGAAAAAGCCACCACCCCTTTACCATGGCTATTTCTAATGATACCTCCACAACTTGAAGGTCTAGGGTTTCCCTTTGCCACACCATCAAAATTTTCTTTATGCTATCCCTCTGGGGGGAGTAACCATTTCACCTCCTATCTTTTTATCCTCCTATCCTTCTCTTTATCCTTCTTATTTTCACCATTTTCAATATCTCTCCCCTTTCTTATTTGGAAAATTTCCTTCATGTTTTTATAAATCTTTCCACTAGAACAAAAGCAAGTTCCTCTCTATCTTTGAAGATCCTATTATTTCTTTCCTTCTAGACACCCCAACAGAAATGAGGCAAAGACCAATTACTTAAATCATGCATATTTTTGCCTTTAAACATACTATTCCATTGACAAAAGAAATATATAACATTAGCTAGCTTACACCAACTCACCCCGATATTCTTGGTTAAGCTATCCCAAACCTCCCTTGAGTAAAGACAATGGATAAACATATGGTTCGCTAGTTCCATTCAATTTTTGCACATAATACATCTATTAGGCATATAATGCCCTCTTTTAATTAAGTTATATTGGGTAAGAATTTTGTCTTCTAAAGCCAGCTAAAAGAAAATGTTAACCTTTAGGGTAAGACTAGGTAACCAAGCTTTTCCCCAAGGAGGCTTCTTATTCAAGCTCCAAAGAGGTTTGCATCCTGATGCAATTGAGTAACAACCATTAGGATTATCACCCCATATTAATTCATCCCTCTTGTTATTTAGAATCATAGAATTTGGCATTACCATAACTAGTTTAAGATCATCAGAAATTAGAGACAAGTCTCTCCACCCCTGGTTAGTTCTACAATTACTAACTTTCAAACCAAATTTCCTAATACAAGTATCAGACTAGTTTTCAAAGGTAGAATTATTTATAAGGGGTCCTTTTATTAGCCAATTATCATGCTAGAAGATAATATCATCACCATTACCCACTTTCCACTTAGTCTTTGCTTTGGCCAAGTCCCTTGCCTTAAGGATAGCATTCCATATAATAGACCTATTCATGATGTCTTCACTATTCAGCAAGAATTGAATAGAAGGACTTCTCACATACTTGTTTACAAAAATATATCTCCATTCCCTTATACTATTAAAAATATGCCAAATCTATTTTTCTAGAAGAGCTTTATTAAGATGCTTTAATTTCCTAATTCCCAGGCCCCCATATCACTTAGGAAGACAAACATTATCCTAGGCCACAAGGGGATATATTTTCTAACCTTTTAGGCCAAACCAAATAAAATCTCTCTAGATCTTTTCCATTTTGTCAGAAAACTTTACCAAAAACCCAAAAAGACTTAGGGCATACATCAGGAGATTTTGAAGAGTGAACTTAACCAAAAGACATTTGCCTACTTGACTAAGAGAAACCCCTTTCCACCCCACTGGCTTCTTACTAAACCTATCAAGAATCCCATTCCAAAAATAATCAAGAGTTTTTGTACCCATTGGGAGACCAATATAGGTAGAAGGGAGCTTCCCTACTCCACACCCAAGAATCCTCACAATTTTCTTTTGTCTATCCTCAAGAGTATTAATGAAGAAAATAGAGCTTTTCTCCCAATTAACAACCTATCCTAAACCTCTGATATACTTATCTAGAATATATTTCATCACTTTTGCCTCTTTAATAGAAGCCTCTCCTCCAATAATAGTATCATCCAGAAACTGTTGATGAGAAAAAGAAGTACTCTTCGAAGATGGCTTTATCCCTTTAAGTCTCCCTTCAAGTTTGTTCTTCTCTAGCAACCTTCCAATACATTTAGCCATAATAATAAAACAAAATAGGAGAGAGAGGATCCCCTTGTCTTAACCCTCTTGAAGGTTTAAAAAAGTCTAAGCGAGCCCCATTTACCAAGATTACAAGAGAAGAAGTTGAGATGAGCTGAGATATAAGCTTGCAAACTTTTTGATCAAAACTGAAAGCCTAAAGAACCTTACCAAGGAAAGACCATTCCACCCGATCATAAGCTTTAGAGAGATCCAACTTAAGAAGCATACCTTTCTCTTTTTCATGCTTCCATGGAGTGAATCACCTCATGAACCATCATGACAAAATCTAATATATGTCTTCCTAGGACAAAGCTCATTTGTTGCTGAGATATAATCAAAGGGAGGATATTAAGGATTCTAGAAGTTAGCACCTTAGAGATAATCTTGTACAAGGAGTTACAAAGACTAATAGGTCTAAATTTATCCAAAGAGTCAACCCTAGGAACTTTTGGAATGAGGACCAAGAAAGTAGAATTTATCTCTTTTAGAATGCTTCAACAACCTTCACCACATATTTTTTAACCACCTCCCAATAAGTTTGGAAAAAAACTTTAGAAAACCATCTAGTCCAGGGGATCATCCTTAACATTTTATTATGGTTGGGTTGAATAATTTGTAGGAGACAAGAAAAAATTTCATTCTGATCCACCTCTAATAGCAAGGGATGCCATGATAGAAGATAAAAGAAATAAGAAACAACCTCAACAGATATATCACTCTCTCCAATCGAAAGATCTTGCCCCTTTTTAACAATTCATATTCTATTATTTTCTCTATGCTGGAGAGTAGAAATATGGAAAAACCTAGTGTTCTGATCCCCCTCTTTAAGCCAATTGATTCTCAATCTTTTCTTCCATAACTTCTCTTCTTTACTTATAATATTATGCAAGTTAGTCAGGATGTTATCTCAACATTCCTATTCAAATAATTATACCCTTCTTATTGAATAGTGTCCTAAATTGAAGTGAGGTTGATAGATAACCCCTCTTTATCCAGAAAAATATGGCCAAAATTTAATCATCTATTTCACATTGCTCAACTTCTTAGCAACTCTAAACATGGTTGTACCATCCAAATCCATGCCCCACCAATAGCTAATCTTGTTCAATAAATTAGGGTGGTAAATTCACATCTTTTTAAACCAAAATGTAAAATTCCTTCTAGGCTCAAGAGAAACAACCGAGAGGGATATTGGGGAGTGTTCTGATCCAATTCTTGGGAGTAGGGATAGTTTACAAGAAAAATAATTCAGCCAATCCAGAGAAATAAGAGCTCTATCCAACCTAACCTGAATACAATCACTACCAATTCTTTTATTGGGCCATGTGTAAGATCCACCCAAAAGATCCACATCCAACAAGGCTAGACTATTAATAAAATTGGAAAGTGTTGGCATAAAGTTATTTGCCATTAGTGACAATACTCATCTCATAGGTCAAACAAAGCACTAAAGACATAGTTCAAATTGAGCATTGAAGACACAGTTCAAACTAAGCACTGAAGACACATTTCAAACTGAGCACTGAAGACATAGTTCAAACTGAGCACTGGAGACACAGTTCAAACCGAGCATCGAAGACACAGTTCTAACCGAGTGAAGAAGCACTTAGTGTTGACCGATTGAAGTTGCACTTAGTGTTAACTGATTGAAGTTGCACTTAGTGTTAACTGAGTAAAGATGCATTTAGTATTAACTGAGTGAGGAAGCACTCAGTGATGACCGAGTAAAGAAGGACTCATTGATAACCGAGCTTAGGAGGTTAACAAAGAAGTTAGTTTCTACCGAGTAACACTATATCTACCGAGTCACCAATGGTTATTGAGTTCCAAGCAATGTTGTATGACTAGTATGAACTGAGCCCCTACCTCTATCGAGTGCATGATGATGCTGAGTAACATAGTGGGCGTCGCGTATCAGAAGGTCATCAAGTCTATCTGAAGAACCCGAGTTTATTTTACTATTTGGTTGACTCAGTTATATTTTGTTTACTTGTGTTTGGCCGACCTTGCATGAATAATTATTGGAATGGTATATATATGTAATGTATTATATCATTCAATATATAGATACAGGGAAGATATACAAGATATAAAATATTGCACAAAAGAGGGACATAAGATACGATATGTGAATTCATTAGCAGTAAAGAATACTCAGAAAGGTCTACAAGGAGCAAAAATGATTTCATCAATCATAGAAGGTGATCTAGAATAAAGAATCTAGTCAAGTTGTAAGTTGATCTGTTGGTTCATCCTAACAGGTGAATCATTCTTCTAAATCCTTTAACAAGGTAGACTTAACCATCTTTATTCAAATCTCCTAACTGAGTGCATTCTTGTAAAGTATGTTTATATATCCTCTAACAAGGTGGATCTAGCAATCCTCTGTGCTCCTAACAGGGCAAATCACTGGAAGTTATCATTGTAAGCCTTAACCGGCCAACTTCATACTGCACTAATGAAGCTTTGTGGGTATCATCCCCACCCCAGTTTTACTTTCTATTTTGGAAGGTTTTTGGGTCACCAAATCTCTGTGCATATATGGTTTAAATGTTTAATAGTTCTTTTATGTAGCAGGCTAGATGAGTAAGTGTTGTATATGGTTATTCTGAATTGACTTAAAAGTTTTATTGTTACTGATTCACCCCTACCCTCTCAGTAATCTATTATATCTTGAATATTTCCAACAATTGGTATCAGAATTTTTTGGTTCTCAGCACAAAGTTTGACAGCTTGAGCAAAGATCTAAGTTATGAATATATTCAAACTGGAGAAAGTTATTGAAAATGAAAAGTTAGATCTAGAAATGGCCATGGTTCAACTCAAAGAAGCAAAGGAACATCTTTCTCAATCCCTAAAAAGAAGAAAAGAACTTGCAAGAAAAATGAATGACCATCACTATGTTGAAGAAAACATTGAAGATTTGTTACCATCAAGTAGTTCAGAAGAAGCTGACAAGGCAATCAAAGAACTTCTAGAAAAGAATGGATCTCTGCAAGAAGAGGTAAGAAAGCTTAAAAGAGAGCAAGAAATACAGTCAATTAGGCTATGTGAAGTTTTGGAACAAAGAAACAAATCACAAGAAGAATTGGAGTATAAAAGCCATAAAATTCATAATCAATCCCATCAGCATGAAGACCTTATAGACCAACTCTCTAATGTAAATGAAGAAATCAGGATTCTTAGAGTACAAAATGAAAGTCTACAGAATGATTTAAGAACTGAGAGACAAATCAATGAAAGCTTGGAAAATGATCTAATCTCTGAAAGGCAAGTCAATGAAAGAATGATGAAATCCCAAGTAGATATGAATCAATTAAATCAACAAAATGAGGAAAATCTTTATAGACATAAAGGTAAAGTTGGTCTTGGATACAAGGAAGAAGGTGAATCCTCCAAACAAGGTGAACAGAGGAATCAAAAACCCACTTTTAATCACTATGGCAAGTTAGGTCATACATCAAACAAATGTTGGAGCAATGGAAAAGCAAAATTCAATGGTAAATGCTTCAATTGCAATCAGCATGGTCACAAAGCAAATGAGTGCAAAAAAAAACCAAAATTTGAAGGCAACTATCACAAATGCTAAAAACATGGTCACAAAGCATTCCAATGTAGATCCAAATCATTCAATCCAACTGAAAAACTTGTCAAAGCCATATTTGGATGGGACTACAACACTTGGTGCAAATGTCACTATTGTGGAGAATATGGACATACTGGCATAAATTGTGCAAGATATTACCTAAGGAAGAAGGACACTACTGTAAGGTGCTATACATGTACAGAACTTGGTCATATAGCTACAAATTGCATGAATATAGAAAGAATTAAAGATGAGAAGAAAATCAAAGTAGACAACATTCGGAAGCAAATGAAGCAGCAGTGGATTCCAAAATCTACCGAACAAGATAAGTCAAGTAGTGGAAATATCACTCAAGAAATGAGTGACTCCACCATCTCCGATTAATATTCATAAAATAAAGTATGGAACTGCATCCTCCAAGAATTATCCTAAACAATTCCAAAAGAAGAAAGATGATCAGAATAGTATTCAGATACACTTTGATGCTAGACTTAACCGAGTTTGGTCAGGTGCAATAAAGTTTCATTTATCGAGTTATATCAACTGAGCTAGGTCGGTTCATGACCTTACCGAGTTAGGTCGGTACATAAATGTTTTCTTTTGATCATCGAGTTGATAGTATCTACCAAGCAAGTGGATGACAACTTGTCATTTCATCTACCGTCGCACCAAGTATTTATGATGAATTTTTTGTCAAAAAGGGCAAAATTTGATCTCATTCTTCACTACGAACTTTGAGCTAAGTTATCTTCTGCGATTCCAGAGCAAGCTTAAAGAAATTTTGAGAAAATTTTAAAGGGCGAAGAATCTGTTCAGAATTTCTCTTCACTTATCGAGTAGCAATGGCATTCGAAAGTAGCAGCTCCAAGGCAAAGAGAGGCTCAAAAATGCTGGTTAAAGGTGTGGAATGGAAGGCGTCAAACTTCAAATTGGCACCAACAATTGTAGAATCACTTGATCCTAATGGTGCTCAGTCTCAAATTCCTCCAAAGGTACTCCTTATGAATGACATTCACTCCCATTTCAAATGTTCATTCAAGAACTTGGAAACCTAGAAATTGATAATGCCCTAGGAGAAATGAGCATAGATGGAAATTTGAAACTCGAGCATAAGAATCTTGAAACAAAAGGGTTAACCCACATTTCACACTTGCTAAGGAATTTTCAAGTTAAATGGGTTAGGTATGTACTCAGTCGGGTTCACAACGGGTAATTGTGGTTAGAGCAACCAGTGCTTATCACAAAGAAAATGATTAACAAGATTACTAGCCTTCCCATGTTGAGCAAAGCTAAGTCTACCAAAACCCTAGGTTAGGAAGAATTGCAAAGGCTAACCCAAGCAGAATGGGATGGTAGAGGACTTAAGCTCAGTACAGTAGTTGACGCTGAATTAAGATTTGGTATTCACATTATTGCTCATAAAATTTACAGTTCAAGTCATCCAAACAGTGTACCTTGTGAAGCAGTAGATTTAGCATATAAGGTAGTAAAGAAGAATGTTGAGTTTGATCTGTCTGAATTGCTTTTGTCTCAATTTAATAAAAATATGGAAAGCATAAGGACTTCAAAGAACAACTTCTGCAAATTTGGTTCACTTTTGATCTGTTTATTTTTCTATGTTCAAAAGTCTTTTCCATCAAAAGGATTAGTAGTATTGAGAAAAGATATTCCCATTCTTTATCAAATAAATGAGTTCATTGCAGAGTTAGGTGAAAATTTTGACAGTGTTTTGGATAATTACTTTGAAGATTTTAAGGAAAGAATGAACAATAGGTTTTGGATTCCACCTAAAATGGTTGAGGAATACAAAGAAGATGTATGCTTTATGGTAGATTGTGACAAAGTACACATACAGGCAGTCAAGCCCCGAGTTGCATGGGTGAAACCTCTTCCTTATGAGGTCAATATTGATGAAACCAGAGATATCATAGAAGCACTGGTGAATGAACCAGTAGACCCAAAGCAACCAGTCTTTGGAACTTATGATGAAGCTAAGGCCAAAATTGAGCTTCAAATCAAAATCCCTCAAGTAATTAGCAAAGGAAAGAGGAAGATTGCAAAGCTAAAAATAGAACTTGGTCCTCCAATGATTACTAAAGGGAAAGGAGAAGATGATGAAGAAGAAGAGGAAATTGAGTCAAAAAAAGAAGAGGAGCCTCAACGGAAGAAAGGTAAGGTGATTATCACCAAACCTAAAAAGCAAGCTACTACAGTCTTCTCCAGGAGAACAAGACAAGCGAAGAAGGAACCTATACTTGTCAAGCCCCCACTCACATTTGAGGCAAGGTTGAAGCAATTAGAAGTAGGTGCTAGCTTCACAAACTTCAAAGCATTGAAGTTTGAAACAAGATCAGAACAAGAGAAAATGCAGATTGAGGAACTAGTATTGAGTAAAATGGGAAGATGGAAATACTCTCTGAACGAGATTGCCTCTCAGATCCCTAAAGAGCTATTGGAGAGGTTGCAACCAAGATGGGAAATTGAAATCAAGACTGTTAAGGATATCTTTGAGCAAACCCTAAAAAATCTCCTCCCGAGTCTCACTGATGCAGAAGTGAAGAAATCACTGAAAGATCATGAAGGTAATATGATGATTAGATTCCACACTTGTTTGATACTAATCAAAGACATTGAGCATGTTGTAAATGATGCAAAAAACATGTGGAAACATATCTATCATCTACATAAATCCAGTGAGGATATTGTTGAAATCAAGGACAATGACAACAGTGATCATGATGATATTGAAGATATTCCAGGGGATTTGCATTCAATGATGATAAATGTTGAGGAAGAAGAAGCTGAACAAGCTAAGGAGGAAGATGATCTTGTAAAAATTGCAGCCAAATTCATTGCATCTCTTCCTCACTCTCCACCTAAAGCAGCTACATCAACTATGGAGATAGCTTCTATTGGTGAGATTGTGTGCACAACAGCTTCATCAATTGCTCAATCTTCACCTGTCTCCTCTCAGCTCTGGGTACCATCTATGCAAGTGTCTACCACTTCATTAACCAAGCTGTAGCCATCTTCATTGATCGAGTCATCATCAGCTACAGCAATAAGTTCATCAAGCATATCAACTTCTACTACAGAGTGTACAGTAAAAGTATCCACTAGTACTTCAATTTTGACAATTTCATCTGCTCCAATTTTTGCATCTATTAGTTCTCCCATTCCAACTTGTACATCAATCTTGGGAGGAAAATCAATTTTTGATACTGTTAGCACTTCTCTCAATCTTCCTCTAGTTAGTCCTATTCCAGTTTTGTCAGCCAGTCCAGCCTCATCAACTATTGTTTCAGTTTCAAAGGGAGAAGGTGAAGTCACTGCAGGAAAAAACAAAGAGATACATGTTTTCCAGCAAGGTAGTGGATGATGAAATAGACTTTGATAAAAACATTGTCATTCCTAAGATAGATCTGGATAATGCATCAGTCAATGAAATGAGAATGATCAGTTAGCTATTAGATTAGAAGGCAAGACAAAAACAACTAAGGCATGGGAGAGACCAGGAATATAGTATTATTGAAAGTGCTAAGAATATTCTAACAGAGGCTATAGGTGTTGAAGTAGATTCTACTCAACACATTTTGATTTAGTTAGAAAAGGCTGTATATAAATTCAATGAGGATACCTTCGGCCAAGAAAAATTGATTGAAAAGGCAGAGAAGAAATTTGACAATAAGGTGCTTGAGCACATTGCATTAAAATAGGTAGAATTGTCTACAATTTTGAGTAATTTTGAACATTCTTTTAATAATGTAACTTCACTTTTTGGAAAACTTTGTGATGTTACTGAGTATACTAAGGAAATCAAAGAAAAGTTGAATAAAATTGATGAGGATATGAAGGTTAGTGCCCAAATGTTGCAGCTTGACCACAGTTCAAGTTCATCCCATCATCTCAAAATAAGATTTTTGTCAGAGAAATAGGCAGAATTATTGAGAGAGGAAGCAAGGATTAGGTGTACTCTGATTGACATCCAAAATATGATCCTTCCTATCATGGACACAATGCAGAAGCATATTGCCCATTCCAAAACATTGATTCATGACAAAAACTTCTCAATTGCAGATCATATGATTGAACTCTCTGTAGAAGTTCAAATAGCACTCTCCACCAGCAAACTTTTGCAAGAAAATTGGGATAAGACATTGGCTCTTATTCTCAACGTACTTTCTAAGTTTATCTCTCATTTGGAATCTTTGTGTAAATATATATTGTTTAATTTGGCATTATTGTCAAAAGGGGGAGATAGCACACTCCAAGAGATAATTGTGCAAGAAATATGTGTAATGACTTGTAAATACTGTGCATATTGTATGGGGGAGATACATGTAAGAAAGATATGTAAAGATCAATTTTAAAAATTCAAAACTATATGTCAATTTTTGCACATAAACTTTGAATCATAATTGTTTTTGTCACTAATGCCAAAGGGGGAGATTGTTGGCATAAAGTTACTTTCCATTAGTGACAATACTCATCTCATATTTCAAATCGAGCACTGAAGACACAGTTCAAACCGAGCACTGAAGACACAGTTCAAACTGAGCACTGAAGACATAGTTCAAATTGAGCATCGAAGACACAGTTCTAACTGAGTGAAGAAGCACTTAGTGTTAACCGAGTGAAGTTGCACTTAGTGTTAACCGAGTAAAGATGCACTCAGTATTAACCAAGTGAGGAAGCACTTAGTGATGACTGAGTGAAGAAGGACTCAGTGATAACCGAGCTTAGGAGGCTAACAAAGAAGTTAGTTTCTACTGAGTGACACTATATCTACCGAGTCACCAATGGTTACCGAGTTCCAGGAAACATTGTATGACTAGTATGAACCAAGCCCCTACCTCTACTGAGTGCATGATGATGCCAAGTAACATAGTGGGTGCCATGTATCATAAGGTCATCAAGTCTTTCTGAAGAACTTGAGTTTATTTTACTATTTGGACACTTAGTTATATTTTGTTTACTTGTGTTTGGCTGACCTTGCATGAATAATTATTGGAATGGTATATATGTGTAATGTATTATATCATTCAATATATAGATACAAGGAAGATATACAAGATAAAGAATATTGCACAAAAGAGGGACATAAGATATGATATGTGAATTCATCAGTAGTAAAGAATACTCAGCAAGGTCTACAAGGAGCAGAAATGATTTCATCAATCACAGAAGGTGATCTACAATAAAGAATCCAGTCAAGTTGTAAGTTGATCTGTTGGTTCATCCTAATAGGTGAATCATTCTTGTAAATCCTTTAACAAGGTAGACTTAACTGTCTTTATTCAAATCTCCTAACAAAGTGCATACTTGTAAAGTATGTTTGTAAATCCTCTAACAAGGTGGATCTAGCAATCCTCTGTGCTCCTAACAGGGCAGATCACCAGAAGTGATCATTGTAAGCCTTAACCGGCCAACTTCATACTACAGTAACGAAGCTTTGTGGGTATCATCCCCACCCCAGTTTTATTTTCTATTTTGGAAGGTTTCTGGGTCACCAAATCTCTATGCATATATGGTTTAAATGTTTAATAGTTCTTTTATGCAGCAGGCTAGATGAGTAAGTGTTGTATATGGTTATTCTGAATTGACTTAAAAGTTTTATTGTTACTGATTCACCCCTCCCCTCTCAGTAACCTATTATATCTTGAATATTTCCAATAGAAAATTCCATCTTACTTTCCCAATCTGGGGTCAAATCTCACAATTTATCCTCATCCACTAGAGGAGTATTGAAGTCCCCCATTATGATAACTTTTTTCAAATTGTTGCTCCGAACCATATCACAAATCTTAGTCCAATTTTTCATCACAAGTTTTCCATGATAGTTTATTGTTCATTCAAATGGTGACCCTTATGGGGGTAGATTTTACTACATGTTATCCCTATGTTTTAGATGTTTTTAATATGTTACCTACCTTTTATTTACTCATCCAATTGTTTACCTTCTAAAATATTGTGGGTTTTCTTTTCAATTCTTATTTCATGTATATTGGATCAAACCCATTATATATCCCTCAAGTCTAATCTAATGGTTCCACTTTAAATGTTTTAGTGTTGATAGGTATGTGACCGTTATGGGGTTGCTTTGACATTTTCTAATATAATTATTCCCTACAATTTATATTTAATTTGGTGGTTTATATTCTAATTTAATATTTTAATATTTGCCTGGTTGTCCAAAGTGATTAGCTTCATTGATATTATTTATTTAATATTATTTAGTTATCTATTTTATGTCTAACATTGATTTATCTATATGATTTGGTAAGATCTAAGTTATCTTGGAGATATATAATGACAATTAAACTATTATTTAATTATTTTAGTACATCTATAAGACCATCCATAATGATTTAATATTAGATTTCCTCATTGGATGGAATATTACATTTTCATTGGTATTATTTATCCTATATACCAATTGTGTCATGTGCTTACCAATCAGGCGTTCGTAATTCTATGACTAAGTTTCAACATTGTTTTGGGAGCTAGAAACCTCATTTAGACCTTATAAATTAGCTTTAGTTTTTTTTTTCTAACATTTTAAGAAAATTTTGTTTGTAATAACTTTAAAATTATGTTTCTAATTTCAAAGAGTTATTTTCAATTCTTCTTATCTTATTCTAGAATAACTTTAGGGAAAAAACTAGTTGTCTAGGATTTATTTTTAAAATTGCCTAAAATGGAAAATTTTCAAAATTGTGAAAATCTTCCAAAAATGGATTTTTATTTTTTTTTGTTGTATTTTAGAGTTTTCTATGTCATTTAAGGATTTTTCAAGGATTGTAGAGATAATTGTTGAAGAATGGAAAGATTTTTGAGTTAATTTTTTTTGATAATTTGTTTATTTCCATTCTTAATTAATGAATTAGTGTGAAGATCCACTTGTGTGTTAAATCATTTCAAAGTAAATTAGGGGTAAATTATAGAAAATATTTTTAGAATAATTAGTTGCTGCAAAATTATATTTAAAACATTAAGTATTAATTTTTGAAATGCAAAAAATAATAACAATTTCAAAACATACATGCAAGCTAAAGTATATCATTAGACATCTAGAATAATTAAATGTTCTAGTAGATGATAAGATGCTATATCTTTTTTATAGACAAATTTTCTTCAAAATACAACATTTTTATATTTTTTACTCAATCAAATAATTTCATAAACCTTAGAATATATAGTTTTAGTACCTCTTATAGAGGAAAAGAAAACTAAATGAGATTTATAATATGTTCTTAAGAGAAAGAATTATATTCAAGAATTTAGAAAAAAAGACCATGAGAATAAAATTTTATCTAATAAACAAACAAAATAACTTGGGCTTGTGGAAATTAAGGTAGTAATATTCTTAAAGCCAAAATTCACAATCAAACTAATTAAGATAACTAAGAGCTTGTGTTATGAATTAGGATGATGATGATGATTGTGGTGGTGGTGATGGTGGTGGTGGTGGTGAACATGAGTACATATTTTGAGAGTTCATAACTAAAGGTGGGTGACATCATAAGGAAAAATAATTTTTATCATCTTAAGTTATCTTCTCACTTTGTGATGGTTCTTCACATGTGAAGTGTTATTAGGTTTTAGTTATTTTCTTTGGACTTTACATGTCATCTTTAGTGCTAATGTCTATGAAGAATATATGCATTTTATAAATTTTGATAGAGAAAAGCAGCAAATTTTGTGTTGACATCAATATGGAATTTTGTCCATTGAGATTATGATTTTATGAATAGGAATTATACTCATCTAAGTGTTATCAAACAATTTGATGGATCTCTTTAGTATCCAAATATCAATGGCTAGTGAATAATTTTAGGAATGGTTATTCATGAGTTTGGGATTGAGTACTTGATAGTTATACTCAAAGATGTGCACTCTTTTAAGGGTTGCAAGGAATCTTGATTAAGCCTCATTTAAGTTAGGATTTATTTATTCCAAAAAAAACTATTTTTGAAAAGATGTATGTATTTTATATCACCAACAAGTTTTTTGAAGAGTTATGGATGGTCTCTTGATAAGGTGAAGTATTTTTTTGAGGGTCATTATACATTGTAAGGAACAATATAATAATTGAGTTAATGTTAGCATACTATATACTATTTCGTTTGAAGTTTTTCATTACCAAGAATATATTATTGTTGAACAATATAATCTATAAAGAATATGTTCTAACTTTTCATTTCTAATTATTCCTATATAACATACAAATACACATCAAAATTTCAAAGTATCAAGCTTTTATCAAACATTCACCTCTCTTTCTACAACTACAAAAAACAAATACTTTATTTTTATTTTTATATTGGCTCTTCTTCAAAAGAGAAAATAGTAAATTTGAAAAGGTTTGATACAAGAAAATATGTTGCTATTTTTTGAGTTACTATTTTTGTCCCTTTTTGTCTAGAAATCTTAAATACCTTTGTGGTGAATTGAAAATTACACATTTATTTTCTTTGATAACCTAAATATAGAAAGAAAATAAGAATAATGGCTATAAATGAGATGTATTATTAATAATAACGATGAATTCATATAATCAAATTTTTATATATCTAAGCATAAATACATTCAAATATGTACTTTTTGTTTTAAAAATCTATGAATATGTTTCAATAGAAATTAGAGAGTAAAATACACAATATCTCTCTCTATTTTCAATCTATATAATAAGGGTCGTACCTTGAACTATAATTAAAATAAAACTTTAAAAAATTACCATATACTTCAATATATTAACATGCCAAGCATATGGCATAAATCTATATGAAATGAACATATTTCTATCTTCAAAATAAATTACCTCAAGCCTTTAATAAATTTTATATTGAAACCAAAATATAGAAAATAAAACAAATTGAATCATATTAGTAGCATATAAAAACCATCAGATTCATATTTCATGACCAAAATGAGGAGCAATAGTAGGGAATAACTTTTCTAATACATGACAAAAAACCAATACACTAAAACAACCTAGAGACTTATTATCCTCTATCACTAGATTATAGAGATACTTGAAAATGTAGTTCATAATCATACAACCCCCTAAATTATTAATATTACATTTTGATGGGATGAATAAGAATTTTTTTGACATGATTCCTCATATCTTTACTAGAAATGCTAAATCCATCTCTCTCTTTGTAGAAAAGTAGAAAACACCTTAAGGTGTCATAGGAAAAATCCATGATGCATGTTGGGATCTTGTTATGTTTGAAAAGCTCCATGTTCAATTCTTTCATATGTCCATCTAAAGTTGATTGACTTCAATGCCTCTTCCTCACTAGATTCTGGATGATCTCTCATATAACATATTATGGATGAAGTGACTTCTCCTCCAGCTGCCTCAGCCTTCAAAAAAGGTTTAATTTAGTTTTCATTATGATAATGATTAAATATTCATTAAAAAATAACTTTATAGTTTTTCTATAAATAAAATACTATATTTTGATTGGTACAAAATGACATACCTTGAATTTCCAAATATCACCTATTAATCCAAGAGCTAGTCGCAAAAGATCATTAAACTTTGATGGATAATTAATTTTTTGAAGGTCATCTTTTGAAATTTTCTCAACTGCTAATAGTGCTTGCAATGTAGCTATATGAGAGCCTGCACTCTCTACTCTATTTTTTAAGTATGCACTTAAATTTGGTATATGTCTAGTAGAAAACCACTTAGCTTCTCTCCACATAGAATCTAAATAACCATCCCACTACAATAAAATACAATTTAATTAAACTACAACCATATATATTAATCTTAATAATTGAAGTTCATTAACCTAATCAATAATAACCTAATTTTCAAAATAACCATATTAAGAAAACTATATGTCCTCTTTAAATTTTTTTTGATAAACTCTATTATAAAGAAATTTACTTTGTAATTAAATATGAAATACATAGTGAGTTGTACTTAATAGACATATAAGACATAGGTGTGTGTCATTAGTAGATGAATGAAAGTAATGGATAATAGAGAAGTAACCAAAAAACTTATAATAATAGAGAAGTAGAGAATCATCTCTGGTAGAGATTCTTCTCCCAACTTTACCATCAATTCCTTCTTACACAGTAATTTCTCCTCTCTTGGGCATAACGATGAAATGAAAGAGTTCATATCATAAATTTTCTCTCATGGAATGTGTGGAGTGTCATAGACCTCTCTCGTAAATATTATATGCAAGACATTAGACATTGACTTGGTTTCCTAAACATTTTACTTCTCTAGTAAGTTAAAATTTTAGGGTTTCTTCTCAATGCTTCTTGCAATGTCATTTGGCTAGACAACACTTTTTTTTTTTCCCAGAATGAGGTTGGTCAAGGTGGTGTTGTTACTTTTCTCTCTCCTACATTTAATTTCCTTAGTTATTTCTCATGGTTCTAACCTCATGCACATGATTGTATGGACTTTTTTGTCTTTCAATAATCATTCCTTTAGTATAGTTAATGTTTATGCTTTCAATGATGTTGTTAATAGATCACAACTATAGCATTGTATGGTAGACTCTTTTCAACTTGCTACTTTAGTTATATGTGGGGACTTCAATATGGTTGAGTTGGCCTCTGACAAAGAAGGGATTTTTCCTTTTCAATGGATAGCTAAGGAATGAGAATCGTGGTACTACATCCATAATAAATTAGGCCTTTTTTATCCCAATGCTCATTGTTGCTATCCTAGTGGGATTTTGCATACTTGGTCTAAATTTAGAGCTGGATTTAACAAGATTTTTAAAAGGCTTAGTCATGCGATGATATTGATCACAACAATATTTCTTCTCTTTTTTTGAGGAACCACAATTACATACTATTCCTATGAAGGATGTGACTTTGTCAAATCACTATCCCATTCTATTTACATTTATCTATAAAATAACTCAAGGGTGTGCTTCTAAAATGTAATTTTTTGTTAACAGGACACTTTTGAGTCACAATCACAATATGGCTCATATCTTGGCTATTTTCAACTTAGAACCTTGGCCCCACACCCAAATTGGATAGATTTAATGGTGGAATTATGCCATCTCTTATAGAGAAAGATTTCTCCATAGCTATGGTAGGCAACTTGCCTTGTACCATAGGCATCCATATGATGCCACTACTAAGGATTTGTGTGTGGCTTCTGAGGCTCTAACCTTGATTCCATTTGCTTCAGATTTGCAACTTCAACTAGCGAATCTCTAGTATTAGAGGAAATTTTCACACAACTATGTTTCTCGGGATGTTCAAATTAAGGCTTGTCTCCACTAGCTTGAAGTCAAAGACCAAGCTTCAAAAGAGTTGTTTCAAGCTCTCAAAGCTAGTCACACCTTAGTAGGGATCGAAAAAATTAAGGAATGTTAATATGTTCTCTCTAACCTTCTTGACATTCTTCAACCTTTTTTCTATCACTATGAGAAGTTTTTCACCATGCAAGGCAATCCTGAAAGGGACTCAGCCTTGAAGCAATGCAATGTTGTTACTCCAAACTAGCTTGTGGTTGAGAAATGTACTTTCTAAGAGAAAATGATTACCTTTACTAACGTCAAGGAAGCTTTCTTCTCTATGGAAAATAAGAAAACTCCTAGGTGTGGTGGCTTCCCTTGTGAATTTTACAAAGCTTTATGAGATTCCATTGGGTTGGATCTGTACAAAGTCTACCTTGAAGCCTTTTTTCTTAAATCACTCAAAAATAATATTAATAAAGGAAACATTAAATTCATACCTAAAGCTAGCAATCTTGAAGATATCTATAACTTGAGACCTATCCCATTGTTGAATGTCTCCCACAAGATCATAGCTAAAGCCATGGATCTCAAAATTATCCATCATATGCTATTGATTATGTGTCCAAAGCATACTAGTTTCATGAAATATAGATACATCCTGGACAACATCATTAGTATTTTAGAAGGTATGGAATGGGCCCGTAGGTCTAAGCAACAAGCTCTCTTTCTGAAAATTGATTTTTCCAAGGCATATGACCATATCAAATGGCCTTTTATTATTGCTATGCTTAGGATTTGGAAAATAATTTCTTCAATCAATGGAGATGATCTTTAGGGATGCTTCTTCTAGCATCACCATCAATGATGGGCAATCTTATGTCTTTTGTCTCTTTAGGTCCATCCACCTAGGATGCCCACTAACTTTGGCTTTGTATGCTCTTGATGTTGAAGGGATTTAGTGTCTTCTTGCCAATGTCATTTCCTCTTGCAATGTTAGAGCACTTTCCCTACTTGAGCCTCCTACTTAGCTTGTTAATGGACTCTTTTTTTATGACTCCTTCCAGACTCATATTGAGGAAGAAGAAGATGTCTCTAGTGCCCTCCAATGTCTTGACACTTTTTTCTTGACCTTTGGGTCTGCCATCAAATGGCACAATTTTTTTTTCTATAGTTAGTCTTTTCTTCATGCTCTTTCTTTTCTTGCACAATATCAATGGAGATAGATTCATCACAGAGAAATCTTCCACTTTTTGGGTATTCCCTTCACCTTTCAAGCTTTAGTCATTGATCTATAGAATAATGTGCTTACTAGTATTTCAAAGAAGTTGGATTATTCTCTCACCAAGCCTCTTTCTCTAGCTGGAAAATTCTAGATCTATTCTAAGGTATTGGTTGTTACCCATGTTTATTCTTCTTCTTGTTGGGCTCCTTTCAAAGCATCTTATTTAAAGTGGGAGAAGCTTCTCAGTGATTTCCTCTGGGTTTTGCAAAATGAGAATCATGGATTTCATAGTCACTTGGGAGTACGCTTGTTTTCCCAAGTAGTGTAGAAGTCTCGGGCTCATTTCCACTTAGAAATAGGATATTTCTTTATGGATATAGACAGAATCATGGTCAACCAAACTTTGCCCTAGAGTAGTAGTGAAAAATGAACAAATCAGGGTTATGTCAACTAGACACATAATTTTAGAGTAGTTATGGAATCTATATAAACATGTTGCAACAAAAGAATCTATATGAAATTGAATGTAGTTTTTAAACTACTTGGCATTATTTAAGAAAATAATTAATTGGTTACAATTTTTATTTTAATGTAGTAGTACAAAAGTTTTAGGACAAAAATAAATAGGTGTATATCTGGCAACCTTAATCGAAATTAAATAATAATATTTTTTAATTAGATTATTGATATAAGAAGTACACTCATTCTTGGATGTGACACATTTTTTGTATTTTCATCCGAATAAATAATTAATTATGAATATTGTACTATAACATTTTCAAAATAAAAAAACTCCCATGTCTGACCACCTTAACTAATTGAGAAATTTTCAAAATTAAACTATTTTTTTCTTATGGTAGGAGAAGCATAGAATGTGAGGCATCTATTGCATTCCAAAAATCTTATACGGTTTGAAAGTTATACTATTTTTCAGTCACTATGTGAATCAACAATTTGTACCTAACTCGATTAGAAAATATGTAATAATTGCTTACTAGACCCATAATTTGGTAGACATTATATCGATGGAAAGATGACAATATTCTTAGGAAATCCTTTTTGTTTCATCAAATGTGGATGAAAAAAAGTCATTAGCTACATGGTTGAAGTCAGAAACATATTTAATAATAGGCCAACACAACATTATTATGGCATTTCTTGTGTTGATCATCAATGGTTGGTATCCAAAGGAAAACTCAGCCTAATTAGGTACTTGATAATATGAGGTATCCATTCCCAATTAGATATCTATTCCCAAATTCGATACTCAATTTGCCCAAATTTTATAAAAAAAAATTAATTAATTTTTTTAATTTAAAAAATGGAAAATTCTTTTTTTTTTTCCAATTTTTTAATAATACTACGACCCCTTTTCATGATCTTTAATGTGTTTTTGTAAAGGCTTTAGGACCATTAACCATACATATAACAGTTTCAAAGGATCAAAAGGGGTCGCAGGTTACCCTTTGACACTCTTTAACCCGATCAATTATAATATTTATGTGTATGGGTCCTAGGACCCTAACCACATAAATAATGTGATCTAATGGCTTAAAAGTAGTCTTAGAATACCTTGGGTGATTCCACAATAGTGGGTGTCACTTTTTCACCAATTTTGACACAGAAATCAACATTTTTGAAGCAAACGTTACATTTGAGTGACTGTATCTCAAACACTATGAATAATTTGAAGATGATGTAAACTAGTGATTTCTAGTACTTTGTTCCTACTTTGTAACCATATTTTTTTATTCAAAAAAAATAATTATTAAAGTCAATTTTTTCTTCTCCCCTAAAAAGTGGTAATTATGAAAAATTAAATTTATTAAAGAGTGACAGTGTGCTTAACAAGTATAACTTTTTTTTATAGAAATGATAATGAGGTAACTCTTTTGATGTTGGATTTGTAACATCAATCTAGACGATCCATTTGGTTTGATTCATTTTGGTTAAATATTGTATAGCTTATGAATTTTTGAAGTGACATCAATTGTAATTCTGAAATACATTCATTTTGACAAGCATAACTTGAACTCAATACATCATAAATCAAATTTTCTTTTTTCAATAGAAAGCTAACTTAGTAACCTATTTCCTAGATTTTTTAAAAAGAAAATTGACCTAATTTATAATTTTTCCTAAAATGTCAAAGTCAATTGATGTTCAATCGTTAATCAGCCTATATTGAGTTAAACTCATATTTGAAAGTCTTAATGAATCTAATACCAATTAAAATTATAGTCGTTGAAAAGATTGCACTGAGTAGCACAAATTGAAATTATTAGATTTATAGTAGGATGTCTTTTGATATCAATTTTGAGGGTCAAAAGGATATATTTTTTAAAAATCTAAAAAAGAACAAAGTTGTTTTTCAAAAACCCATGTTCGCGTGAACACAGTCTTTGCACAAACATATATTATATATTCACGCAAACATATTGTGAAAAATTATGTATAAAGTTGTGAAAAAAATTTATTACATGTTCGTGCGAATGCATAATGAAATAGGGTTTGCGTGAACATAATTTATTTGTTCATGCAAACATATAGAGTTCACTTGAACAATCTTAATTTGATTTTTTAAAATAATGCTAATTTTGTTTGTGCCACAAAATTGGTACCTAAAATTGTGGGCTTACCCCCCTATGACCCTTTTTGACCCATTCAATGACATTAAGTTTTCTTAGTGGTCATAGGGTACTCCATATCTTCTTCCAACTCATTCAAAGACATGATATATGTTCCTAGGGATCTAAGGACACCTAGGAATGTATGTTATCATTTAATGGGTAGAATGGGGTCATAAGGCACTCTATGACCCCATTCAAGCCATTCAAAAACATTATGTATGTCCCTAGGGGTCCTAGAGGAACATATGTTATCATATAATGGGTCAAAAGGGATCATAAGGTACTCTATGAACCCTTATGACTCATTTGAACACATGATATATGTTCATAGGGGTCCTAAGAACCATAGGAACATATGTTCTCATTTAATGGGTCAAAAGGGTTCATAGGGCACCCTATGACCCCATTGGGCCCATTCAAATGCATGATATATGTCACTAGGGGTCCTAGTGCCCCTACGAACATATATTCACATATAATGCATCAAAATGGGTCATAGGGTACTGTAATGATCCCTAAGGACTTAATTCATTTGTTTGAATGGGTCGATAAGGTTCATAGAATAACCTATGACCCCTTTGAATATATTTCATGATAACATATGTCTCTAGGGGTTGTAGGACCCATAGGGACCTATTTTATTTGTTCAAATGGGTCAAAAGGGGTCATAGGATAACCTATGGTCCCCTTCAACACATTTCATGGCAACATATGTCCCTAGGGGTCCTATGACCCCTAGGGTTATATTATAATTATTCACATAGGTCAAAATGTGTCATAGGATAATCTATGACCTCTTTCAATGCATTTCATGACAACATATATGACCCTAGGAATCCTAAGACCCTTAGGGACCTATTTTATTTGTTTGAATGAGTCGAAAGTGTTCATAGGATAACCCATAATTCCTTTTGATGTATTTCATGACAAAATATATCTCTAGGGGTCCTAAGATCCATAGGGACCTATTTCATTTATTATAATGGATTGAAAGGGGTAACAGGATAACCTATAACCCTTTTCGACGTATTTTATGATAACATATGTCCCTAGATGCCTTGAGACCCTTAGGGGCTATTTCATTTGTTTGAATGGGTCAAAAAGTGTCATAAGATAATCTATGAGCCTTTTTCAATACATTTCATCACAATATATGTCCAAATGGGTCAAAAGGGGTCATAGGATAACTTATGACCTTTTTGGACACATTTCATGACAACATACATCACTACAGATCCGAGGACATGTAGGGATATATTATAATTATTTATATGGGTTGAAAGGGGTCATAGGATAACCTTAGACCCCTTTCAATATATTTCATCACAACATATGTCCCTAGGGGCCCTAGGACCCCTAGGGATCTAATACATTTTTTCGAATGGATCAAAAGGGGTCATAGGATAAGCTATAATCCCTTATAACACAATTCATGTCAACATATGGCCCTAGGGGTCTTTGGCCACTGGGAGTCTTTTAAAATTTTTTGAATGGTTCAAAAGGGGTCATAGGACAACCTATGACCCTATTTGACGGATGTCACAACAACATAGATTACTAAGGGTCCAAGGAACCCTAGGGACCTATTTCATTTGTTCAAATGGATCAAAAGGGGTCATAGAATAATGTATGACCCCTTCCAATGCATTTCATAACAACATATGTCCCTAGGGGTCTTAGGACCCCTAGGGACCTATTTGATTTGTTTGAATGGGTCAAAAAGGTTCATAGAATAACTTGAGATCCCTTTTAACCCATTTCATAATAGCATATGTCCCTAGGGGTCCTAGGGACATATTTTATTTGTTTGAATGGGTTGAAAGGGGTCATAGGATAACCTAAGACCCCTTATGATGCATTTCATGGAAACATATATCGTTAGGGGTCCTAGGACCCCTAGGGATCTAATTCATTTGTTCAAATGGGTTGAAAGGGGTTATAATATAACCTATGACTACTTTTGATACATTTAATGAAAACATATATCCCTAAGGGTCTGAGTAGTACTAAGAACCAATTCCATTTGTTTAAATGGGTTGAAAATGGTCATAGTATAACCTATGACTCATTTTCACATATTTCATAACAAAAAATCCCTAGGGGTCTTGGAACCCCTAGGGAAATATTTCAATTGTTTGAATTGGTTGAAAGGGGTCAAAGGATAATCTATTACCCCTTTCAATGCATTTTATGATTACACATGTCCCTAGGGGTCCAGGGACCCCCAATGACCTAATTCATTTGTTTGAATGGGTTGAAAGGGTTCATATGGTAACCAATGACCACTTTCAACACATTTCATATATTATGCCATTTTATCATAGCTTGTTTTCTTCTTATCTTTAGCTCCTTGCTAAAAAAAGCTTTTAAGTTTAGAATCTAATTTTATTTTTACAACTTTGGGTAGGGGAAGACATGACATATGATATGTGGGGATGGTCGATAGTATTTCTTTGATCATAATAATTCTACTAGCTTTAGTTAACCACTTCCCTTTTCAACTTCCCATTTTTTAATCCAAATTTTCTAAAATCGCATCCCAAGCTTTTCTTTGTCTAATTCCTTTTCTAAGTTGAATGCCAAGGTATTTGCATGGAAAGGTTCTTTTTCAAAATTCTATTACTCTACAAATTTCTCTCTGCACGTCCTCTTTGGTATTAATAAAGAAAATTTATAATTTGTTAGTATTTACTTTTTTACTAGATGCTTCCATATAATTATTTATTATTTGCTTTAAATTTTGAGCTTCTTTTGAAGTTCTTTCTCATGGTACACTTGTATCATTTTCAACTTATTGATGTTTTATTTGAGGCACCTGCTTAATTAATGTGGTTCCTCTAATTTTTCTTTTAGTTTGACCCTTTATTATAGCTCTACCAAAAGTTTCTACCATAATAATGAAAAGAAAAAGTGATATAAGATACCCTTGTCCGATGCCTCTATAAATACTAAAAAGACCTTTTAGGGGTGTCATTTATGATAAGGGAAATTTTTGGTGTCAAAATACAATACATATTAAGTTGACCCATTGCCGAGAGAATCCAAAAGCTTCAAGTATGTTAACTAAGAATCTCCAATCCACCATATCGTAGGATTTTCGGATATCTAATTTCATTAGTATACAATATTTCTTATTAATTTGAATAGGATGAATTAATTCTTGGATTATGACAATACTGTCGAGAATCGACCTATTAGGAAGAAAACCTATCTAATCCTTTGAAATGAGCTTTGGTAGTGCTTTTTAAAGTCTTTTAGCTTGTGCTTTTGAAAGCATTTTGTAGATTATATTACACAAGGATATGGATCTAAAATTGTTTGGATCCATATGTTTTTCTTTGGAATTAATGTTAGGAATGTATATTACTAATTTTAGTTAGAAGAGATCCACAATTCCTAGTCACCTTGATAGCCTTCTAGATGTTGTCTCCTAGGTCTATCCCAACATTTTTGAAAGAAAAAGGCTTGAAAACCATTAGGGCTTAAAGATTCAATAGGATTCATTTGAAAGAGGGTTTCTTTAATATTTGTTCTTTAGTGAATTTTCTATTTAAGTTTTTCTTATCTTTTATAGTTATAAATTTTGGAAATAGATCCTCACATCATTTTCTAGGATATTAAATTTGATGATTGAAGTTATTAATGATATATGTGTAATAATTCACAAAAGTTTCTGCTATCTCATTTGAATTTTTTCAATTGTCCTTCCCATACTATCCTTGATTTTTTTTTTTCTATTTATATTTCTTCTTTTAATAGTACTATTATAAAAATATTTTGTATTTCTATTACCTTCTAACAACCATGTTTCTCTTGATTTTTGTTTCTAGAATATTTCTTCTTTTGCTAGGATATTTTCTTGTTTATATAGAAGTTCTTTTTATTTGTTTTATTTTTTATTATCAATTCCTATCCTAATGATTTCTACATTTAAGTTTTTCAATTCTTCTTTATTCTCTAATTTTTCTTTAAATATATTATTAAAATAATCTTTATTCCATTTTTTAAAAAAAAAATCCTCTAATGACTTCAATTTGGCTATGAAACAAAACATCCTTGTTCCATCAAAATTCTCAACATGCCACCATTGGTATGTATTATTCATATATTCTTTATATAGAAACCACATTTATTCACACTTAAATGGATTTCTTGATGGTTTTTGTGATTCACCTATTTTGAGTCTAACTGGATAGTGATCAGATCCTACATTATGGAGAATGACTTTATTGAAAGTATGATTAAAAGATATTAAATTTCTTTTAAATATAAATTTTTCTAATCTTTCTGCTATATTAAAAAATCTACCTTGTCTATTACTCCATGCAAAGAATCTATTAGATGTTGGAATGTCAATAAGGTTATCTTTTTCAAACCATCCTTTGAAATCTAACATAGCCTAATTAATGCTTGTAGATCCACCTGATTTTTCTCCTAAATTTAAAATTACATTAAAATATCCCCCAATGAAAATATTTTCTTGTGGATTTAACTCTAGATAATTACTAATCTAATTCCATATTTCTTTCATTTTCATTGTTTGTGATGGTCCATAAACATTAATAAGTTGGAATTGGATTTCACATTTGAATCTTTTCCCTATCCAATTATTATTGGATACAAGTGGATTGAAATATACCCTCCTTGGATCCCATATAATACCAATCCCACATGAGGCCCCTACAAAATGAACTAGTTCCATTTTCTAAACACCTAGTTTTCTTCTAAATCTTCTCCTTCTTCATCGTTAAGTTTCAATTCTTTTATTAATAATACATTTGACTTAAATAATGTTAAATAGAACTAAGTAAGTTCATTATTAGGGGAATTTAGGTCCCTAACATCCCATGTTGTTAGCTTCATGGCTCCATGGGAAGGAACTTCCGCTTCCTTGGATTTAAAAGATCCTTAATCTTTTTCTGATTAACAACTAGACCTATAGCTACTCTAAGTTCAGCTAAGCATTTTCTTCCTCTCTTTTTTTTCTTTGTTTCCCACATTTCAGATATTCTAATACTTACAAATTTCTTATGATATGAAGGTTTTCTAAATATTTTCTGGCATTATGGACACTTGTACCAATAGATTCACCTTCTTCTTTATTTGAATATTCCTTTTCTATTCCCTCCATAATTTTGTTACTAATTCCTCTATCATTCTCATTTGTATCTCAACCTATATTTTTCTTAATCTGATTATTTTCTCCATTTATTTTGTCCATATCTCACTGAAAAACTTTTTGTTCATGGATCCTAAACTCCTCCCAATTTTGGATTTTTCCTACTTTATTCCTATCTAGATTATCAAAATTCTAATTATTTGGATACTCTTCTTGATTTATCAATTCATATTCTCTAAAAAATGTCTCTACCTCAATAGGAACATATATTCAAGCTTCTTCTCCTACTCCTACTTGAATGTCTAAGGATGTGTTATTATCTACCATTGATACAATATTTTCTTTAATCTCCACTGAATTAATTTTTTCTATGTTATCCTCTAAATGCTTATGTTAAAAGTCCTTCTTATCCATTTCCATGATTCTTTCAATTAACCATTTTTTCACCTGTATCGCTTCTTCACCTTTTTCATCTTCTAATTTGGAATTGAGGACCTAAAAGAAGTCTTATTTATCTAAGTCATTTATGCTTTGTGACTTAATGAGTGTTTATATTTTCTTAGGAATTTGGTTACAAATTTTGTTTCCATTTCTACCTGTTTCTTGTTCAGTGATGGTTTCCTCAAGAGGGTTTTTCCCACCAACTGGTGTCTGCCAAAATTTAGTACATTTTCCCCTTAGTTGTCTTGGTTGCTTTACTCTTTTCTCTACTTTTTCTAATAATTGTTCATATATATCTTTTTGGGAAAGTGTGTCTTTTTTTTCTATATCTATTAGGCATTTTTTGAAATTTAAAGTGGAATTATTTGAAGGAGGTAGTGTATGCACTTCCTTGATGTTTCCTTTTGGAGCCTTATCATCTTCTTTTAGTTGAATCACCTTTCTTTTTTTTGGATGCTCTTTGTTGTTTCTTAGAGGTGTAATTTTTATTTGGTTTAAAGACAAACTATATTCTTGTGATGGGTTGGGGAGTTCTACATTTTCTAAATCTGCATGATTGTCTTTAGTCAGTTCTTCTCATTTGTGTTTTCCTTTGTTCTTTGTTTACTTAAAATTTTGTTCAAATATTATTTATGGTATTCCTCCCATAAAGTGACCTTCAATATATATAAATATATATATATATATATATATATATATATATATATATATATATATATATATATATATATATGTTAGTTCTATATATGTTAATTAATTATACCTAGTGTTAGCTCCTTTATGTATATGTTAATAAATTAAACTCAGTATACAATATGGTTAGCCCATTTATACTTGATTGTATTTATTAACAAATATGGTTCAAGGTGGTTTGATTTATGATTTGGATTTAGTTTGTTCACACATTTAATTAGGCTTAAAATTTAGCTTTTAATGGGCTGTAGTTTTATGGTTAGCTTATTATTTGGCCAAATCAAATATATTTTTCCAATTTGGTGTTCTGTTTGATTTACAAACTAACTTGAATTGGATTTTATAGTTTGTTTACTTTAAAACTTAAAGTTACATTAGTATTCAATTTATAATTTGTGTGAAGCTATACATTAGATGTTGTTAAGAGATCTAATTATTCATGGGATAATTAGAAAATATTTATTTGAATAATTGTATTTGAAACATAAATATCATGATTAATCTTAATTTTTGTAGTTCTATAGTAATCAATTATAATGTAGAAACTATTTATAAGTTAGATTGAATCAAAATTGGATAATCCAAAATAAAACGAACTTTTTTAATTATCAAAAAGATCTATTATGTTGTATAGATATGATTCAAATCATATGTATTTTTAATAGTTTTTTTACATTCAAGTTGGATCAAAGTTAAATTTATAATTAGCATGAAGCTATATATTAGGTGTTGTCAAGAGGTGTAATTATTTATTGGATAATTAGAATTTTTTATTTTAATAGATATTTAAAATATAAATATCATGATTAATATTGAGTTTTGTAGTTCTGAAGTAATCAATCAAAATGTAAACATTCATTCCAATCAGATCGATTAAAACCTGGGTAATACAAAATACAACTAATTTCATTTATTATAAAATAATGTAGAAACAATTGAAACAAATGACATTATATTTTATTTGTGAAAATATTGTACATCAACTTATTTCTAAATATTTTAATCCATTTTCTTCATCTTTTTATCTTTCAAGTTGTTTTCCCTTTTTCATTTTTCATAACAATCATATGTGAAGGGTGGAATTATTCTAAGTCCTTAAAAATTTGCATGAGAAATGGTAACAAATTTTATTTCCATTATTTTATACAGTCCAAAATCAATAGTTTTTTTTTGAAGTGTCAAACCTTGTGATTTGTGTATTGTCATGGCCAAAGATAATCTTAAAGGTATTTTTATTGTAGAGCCTCTTTATCTTTCACTAATAGGATCTATCTATGAATTTTTCTCATTGAATGGTAGTCTAAAATAACTATCAAACTTTACCATTACATATGTTGATATTTCTAGTGGCATGCTTCCAGGTTTGTAGATGATATTTTGAGCATAACCTAAAGAACCATTCACAATACTTTCATTTATCCATAGGTTCAAGTTAACATTACTCTTGCATTCTTAATAATCAATAATTTCATGTCAATCTCATCATGAGAACTTCCTCCAGATAAATTAGTAGTTCCAACTTTTATTGTAATACTATGCACAATAAGTTCTTTGATAAAATTAATTTTTTTCTTGTTATTATTTTGAATATTATCATTTGTATAGCAAAAAAATGAACATTCTTGTCAAATTCTTCATTGATTATCATAGTGATGTTACTTTTTGTTCTTAACATTAGTGATATCCACTCATTGATTCTAGGATATACATCTCTCAAGTTTGGGAAAAGTTGAAGAAATATCATTCTTTGAATGTTTTCTCCACCTTGTCCAAATAATCTATCTAAGGTGATCACTATTCTAAACTCTTCCCACCATAGTTTTTCTTGACTATTTCTTGCATATGCTGGTTTATCTCGACCAAGAGACAATTGGCCTAATTCTCCAACTAAAATAATAGAGATTCTTGCCAATAATATAAATAAAATTTTATAATAATTTATATTAAAAATTTACAAAATTATTAACACATACCTCCAATGTTTTAATTCACATTTTGTGGGAAAGATTAACAAAGTCAAGAATCTATGTTTTCAAGCATTTTTTCTACAATGAATCTCATTTCATCAATCAATATATATGTGACATGTGACATATCTTCTTGAAATTTTTTGAGCCTTATTTCTTCGAGATGATTAAAATCCTTTACCAAAATGTTGCAACTCCAGCTGGTGCAAGTAGTCAAAGGGGAGATTTATGGGGCATTGAATTATTTTGAAGAGATTGATTGATTGTACGAAGGAGATATGAATTTTCATGCTCCTATTTTTCCTTGAAATATCATATGTAATGGAAATAAATTTTCATTCATTTTTTAGGGGGACATAATTATGTTTAATGATTTAGCTTGTTTATCACTTAAACTTCCAAATTTGATGTCTTTTGGTATATTATAATTTTTAAGCCATCTATTATCTCACATCATGTCAAAAAAATTGATTGCTTGAGTTGTCTAGTCACCACCTTAATATTTATTAGACCATATTGCTTTCCTATCAATATCCCTTCTTCCCAACATAACTATTTCTGAAACCTAGATTAACTCACCATGATGCAATCTAGATATAATTTCACATTCATGATCTATAGTATTTCCTTTTACACTCATTAATTGGAGATATACTGATTGCAAGACAATAAATTAATCCAATGGGATCTATATTTGCATTATTAACCCATACTTGGATTAATTCCATTTCTCCTTGGACATTAGGATGTTTGGAGGTCATTCATGATGTCTAGTTTATAATATTAACATATTCTATTTCTATAGGTAGACCAAAGAACACAATTTGACTTGAGTCTGAATCAAATTCTATGTGGACCATTTTTATTTTTTCAAATATATTATAATTGTGATTTTTTTCCAAATCATCAAGTGCATTATAATTTACTATAACATCTAAATTGAAATTATCATTTCCTATTTTATATTTTAATTCTTTCTACACAAATTCTTTATTTATTGTAAAGTCATAATTTGTACCACATTCATCTTTTCTTCAAACAATAATTATTAGCAATTCATTAATTGTATGGAGTAGAATTTTGGAAATTTGATCAAGATTTTGTGGAAAGGATACTGTTAGTTGTTTATATTTAAATACTAAGCACTTGTTGCATGTGTAACTTGTGAAATTAAACTTGCACTTGCAATTAATATTTCTTCAACTTGAGTTAGGTTACCAAATTCATGTGATTGTTGTATATTCTATATATTTTTTGGATATCATTTATGTTGAGTATTTATACAATTAGTTAATTAAATATTCTATTGTTGTGTTTAGAAATTTAGTTTGGAAAACCACTATTCTATAACCATTAAATTTATAGAATATTCTAAATAGTACTATCACTTTGAAATGAGTTATAAAAAAAGGAAATCTAGGAACAACAAAAACCATGAGCATCATGTAAATCCTGATCCATATCCTAAATACTATTGCAAAACCCTATAGTACATTTAAAAAAAAATGAAAGGTAGTGAAAACTTATAAATTTATTAATATTTAAGAAGGATTACATTATAGCTAAAGAAACAAATAATAATATTTGACTAGTACAATACTCAAATTGACTATCCATAGTCACCACAAACTATAACAACAATAAGCTATACATTCTACTAGCCGAGAGGGGAAGGTTGAGTAGGAGAAATAGCCCATGTTTCTACAATTTGAAATATTGATGCAAATTTTTTTTGACAATCTCAAGTATCAATCATAGATTAAGACCCATTATTAATTTCCAAATTTTCCAAATGATCAACTAGTGAATTCTCTTCACTATAGATGTGAGAAATTACATATGTGCTAAACTTACACAAAAGACACCAACACTAAGTGAGTATGTATTGTAATTTCCAATTTTTGCAAGATCATTTCTGGATAGCATGAATAATGAGTTGAGAATCCGCTCAACATGTAATTCTAAAATCCCTAGTTGAACAATATTTTGGATACCATAAAGTAGAGCAAAAGCTTCATCTTGATTATTGGAACCTGACACCAAGGGTATGACCTTGGCCAAAATCAAACTCCCCTAAAAATGTCTTACATAAAAACCTTCACTAGATACCCTTGAGTTACCTCTTGAGGCCTCATAAAAATTTATCTTAACCAATGGGAATGGAGCACTATGCCATCGAATCTCTATTATATTAACTTTCATCTTAGGAGGAATGGAGTAAAACATAGGAATCCTAACATATAGCCATACCTTTAGAATTTAATTATCCCATGAAGAAAAATGAGTATTACTTGGAACATTATTCATTGTGAATGCATTTGAGGATTCTACTATAGAAGAAACCTTTATATCTTGAACAATATCAATAGGAAAAGATTGAAATATCCATTTATTCCTCTCCCACCAAATAGACTATATGACTATGGCAAGAATGATTTCCCACAATTTGGGAAATAATGACTATAAATATAGAGTTGAATAAAATTGTTGTAGATCCTAAAGATTAGAGAGGATGGGAGATATATAACATAATTATCCAAGTATGAAGCACTAGAATTCATAAGAAAAATGATAGAGCAAAAACAAATAATCTATATCTTTGGGAGCCATACCACATATGACACACCTCACTAAATAAATAATCTTAAACTTATCTAATTTTTTCCCAATCAAGATTTGATGTTTCAATGTTATCAAGTAAATATGCTTGCCCTTGGAGAGATACCATTATTCCAACAAAATTTATAAGTACATTTTGGGCTAATTCCATGGTCACAAGCTTGAAGGACTAAATTACCAGCCCTAATAGAGTATTGTCTATTATTATATAGAAGCCAAACCACTTTAAGAGGTTGTGTAGAGAAAAAAAAAACTCTATTGTGTATGTCTTTAAGAAAAGTCTTAATCACTTGGTCAATAGGGAGCATATTAGGATCCTTCCACATAACCTTTCCTGAGATAATTTCCACATGGTCAATATAATGAATCAATTGTGTACCCAAAAGTTCATAAATCCTCTTATAAAGTTGAAGAAATTGTTCATCATGAATTAAGGAACAAGCCACTTCCAAGAATCTGACCAGAATGAGACATATACCCCATTATGAACTTCCCAAGATAAGTAATGTGTATTAGATGGTGTGATGCCATCATAAACTCCCACAATTTTAATCCTTTTAGAGGATTTGCAATTGTAAATAGTTTAATAGGATTTTTGGAAACTAAGTACTTATCTTGCATCATTCTACGTAATGGAAGATTTTGATTAGAATATAATTTCCAAACCAAATTGGCACCAAATACAAAAATTAGTTTTTCAATATCATGTAACCCTGAACCCCCAAAATGTTTATTAAAAGTAATCCCATCAAGATATATCAAAGGGATCCATTTTTACCATTACAATTATTATTCCAAAGGAATTTTTTGATAATTTTTTCAATCTACTTAATGATAGATTTAGGTTCCTTTTAACAAAATAAATATATAGTTTGAAATTAATGCAAGAACTAATTATACAAATGTTAACCTTCCAACAAATGACACCCATCTAACTTTCTAATTTGAAGTTCTAGCTCTCAACCTTTTAATAATACCAAAATAATATTGCTTCCTATTAGAATCCTAGAATAATGGAATTCCCAAATAGGAGCTAGGTAAATTAGCCTTTGAAAGTTCAGAACAATTTAAAATTGCATCTTTAACTTTAGAATTTGTATTAAAGAAAAAGATTGATGACTTCAAATGATTTACTTGTTGATTTAAATCATTTTGGTATAAATTAATTACTTTTAAAACTTGACTAATGTCTATGATGGAAGCTCTACAAAAACATAAAGTGGCGTCTGCCAAAAGTGAGTGCATAATAACTAAATCTGAATTTGGTAATGAAATAACACTACTACATCTGAGGTCATTTTTCAACCATTATTGGTTGAAATTTTGACCCATTTTTTTACCAAACTTCGACCAACTTTGACCAACTCATTGGTCAAAAAAATTTCGATCAAAATTTCGGCCAACTTGCTAGTTGGTCAAAATTTTGACCAATACTTTGGTCGAAAAAATCTCATAGCCATAGTGCAAGTTTTGCCTAGAATTGGTCAAAATTTTGACCAATAAAGGTAGAAATTTTGACCAATAAAGGTCAAAAAGTTTGACCAATGAAGGTAGAAATTTCAACCAATAAAGGTTAAAAATTTTGACCAATGAAGGTAGAAATTTCAAACAATAAAGGTCAAAAATTTTGACCAATGAAGGTAGAAATTTTGACTAATAAAGGTCAAAAATTTTGACCAATGAAGGTAGAAATTTCAACCAATAAAGGTCAAAAAACAAAATTTTAGGCATTCTATAAAATAGTTCACATGCTTTGCATATGATATGACATTTTGCATGCATCCTGCACTCTCTCATCTAGTTGATGATGGATTACGGAGAGTGATATGAAATGATGACGCTAAAAAACACACAATCAAATCCAAAATGAACTTGCATTACAAATGGATTGTGGAAATCTGATATTGTTGATTTTGCATGCATGTCTACAGGTAAATGACAACTTAAACATATAAATATATGTTTAAGTTGTCATTGTCCTGGTAGACATGCATGCCTATATGTTTAAGTTGTCATTGTCTTGATAGACATGCATGCAAAATCAACAATATCAGATTTCCACAATCCATTTGTAATGCAAGTTCATTTTGGATTTGATTGTGTGTTTTTTAGCGTCATCATTTCATATCACTCTCCATAATCCATCATCAGCCAGATGAGAGAGTTCAGGATGCATGCAAAATGTCATATCATACGGAAGGCATGTGAACTGTTTTATAGAATGCTTGAAAAATATCGACAATAACCAATCAAATTGTCGTAAACACTGCTAGTAACTAATATGCTTCTTCATTAATATGCCTGATACAATAAGAAAACTTGGCAACTATGCACAAAAATTTATATGCTAAAAGGAAATGATTTAGGATAATCCACCTTAATGAAGGCTGCACCCAAGATTTTCAAAGTAGATTCAGGTGCTGAGAATGAAAAATCACTAAAACATAGCTATTTAGGAGCTTGGAAAACCTTAGGAACAGTCCATTACAACTTGCAAGACCATACATGACTATCTTCATCCTCACATCTAAGGTTTATCAAGCTAGAAAAAGTGTGTAACTGTTGAACAAAATCTGAAAATGTTTTCCTTAAATGGTATACTCTCAATTAAGAATCTAATTGTTATGTGTTGTTAGTTTTGCCTTGGACTAAAAGCTTCAATGGAAAGATAAAATTGAACCTGACTACAGTATAAAATATTATTACTTTCTTGCATGAGCAAGTCTCGAAACACTCTCTTCAAGTACACCTGACTCCCTCTTATATATCTATAATAGCAGCTCCCTCTTACATATATAAGACTTCACAATATAACCAATTCAACCAACTGCTTTTGGGTTGAAAGGTTCCTTGTTAGATGAATTTGAACCAATGGTATCATCTGAGGAACATCCACAAAACTTCTAACAAACAAAAACCTTGATGATGGATTTAGTTTCTGCCACCAATTTAGAAAGATTCATACCTATCTAAGCCACTTGTTGGTTTATCCAGAAACAAAACCCTTAGACAACAACCTTGGCCTCATTAGAATTTCTAAGGCAATGCTCACTCTTCTCTTTTCTCCACCACTGATTCCCCTCAAGTTCTAGATTCCTATGGGAGTGTTGGCACATTCCTAAAGACCCATTTCCACAGACCAAATTCACTAAGTCGCCTGTTCAAGTATGCTCATCAAGTTTACTCTTTAAGTTTTCTCATCAAGTCACCCAACCAAAGTGCCTCATCAAGGTCAGTCTTTAAGTACACTCAGTAGGTCAGCTCACCAAGTTTCTTTGTGAAGTCACCTCACTAGGTGGCTTCAATAAGTCAGCTCGCTAACTTGCACCACCAAGTTGCCACTTTAAGTCAACTCGCCATATTAGCTCGCTAGGCTAACTCCCATAGTCAGCTCGCCAAGGCAACAATTCAAGTACACTCACCAAGTCGACTCTTTAAGTTCACTAACCAAGTCTACCCCCTAGGTCAACTCTCTAGGTCAGCCCACCAAGTCACCCCCACCGAGTCACCTCAACGAGTTGACTCTTTAAGTCAGCTCACCATGTCGACTCACCTAGTGGTTTTACTACCTTGCCTCAGCAAGTTGGCTTGCTATGTGTGCTTGCCAAGTTGCCCCACTGAGTTGCTTCTCTAAGCCCACTCACCATGTCAGCTCACTTTGTCGAGTCACCAAGTTGACTATTCAAGTATGCTCACCAGGTGGGCTAACCAAGTCACCCCACCAAGTCAACTGTTCAAGTGTGCTCACCAAGTTGACTCTGAGTTCATTCATCAAGTCACCCCACCAAAGCACCTCATCAAGGTTATTCCTTAAATCCACTCACCAAGTCAGCTTGCCCACATGTCCCACCAAGTCCCCAAGTCCACTCACCAAGCTAACAATTCAAGTGTGCTCACCAAGTCGACTCTTTAAGTTTTCTCACCAAGCCCATCCCCTAGGTCAACTCTCCAAGTCATCTCACCAAGTCACCCCACCAAAGTGCCTCATCAAGGTCATTCTTTAGGTCCGCTCATCGAGCTTGCTCACCAAGTCAGCTCGCCATGTCATGTCTCTAAGTGGCCTCACTAAGTCAGCTTGCCAAATTGCCCCACCAAGTTGCCACTTTAACCCCATTCACCATGTTAGATCGCCAAGCCGGCTCCCCAAGTGAACTCATCAAACAATCTCACCTACAATTCAACAACCTTCCCACAAAGAAAAATCAAACAAATATCAGTGGGTACTCTATGTCCACCTACCACTTCTATACACAAATATAGGCCCTTCATCCCCTCATCCCAATATTCAGTGGTAAATAGAAGTCTCATTGTCTTTATAATAATAATAAGTTATAACCAATACAAAGACACTATATAATTAAAATAACCAAAGAACACAACAAACATGAGGAGAAGAATTCAAAACTTTGGAAAAGTAGTTGAGTTTTCTGTAGCTTATGTAATAGAGGTTTCCATGTTTAAATAAGCTTCCTTCCAATATGTTGTTTATGATTTTACATTGTTAATCTATTTCTCCATTTCCACAACTTATCTCAATTTTTTGTTTGACTTTGCAAAGCTAGAAGTTTTATGTTTTCAATTTAAATAAATTGATTAGTTTTTATCCTAGTAACCATTTGCAACCATGATTCAATATAGACAGTGTTTTCTTGTAATTTTTGGAATATTATTTCTATCAAAGCTGTGATCTAGCTACCTCTTTGGTAGGACATGACACTTTGACATCGAAGTGACTTATTGGAAACTCATCTTTGAGATGTGTCCTGAGGAATCCTAAAATGAATGCCAGGTTTTGAATCTTCTTCAAATCTACCAATTCTCTCATCAAGATTGTTTGCTGAATACTCCACCTTAGTCATATATATTGCACTATTTTGAGGAATGTTGTGGGCCTAGAAAGTTTGAAATTTATAGTAAGATGCCTTAGGATTTATGATAAAAACCATATCCTCGTACCAAGAGCACATATTTCTCTAAATATCCATTTTTCTTGCCTGCCCACTGCCAAATGTGTGGTTTTTCCCATTGTAATTTGCATTTCATGTGTTTAATAGAGTTGCTCGAGCATAACTACAAATTTTTGGATCATTGCACCCAGAGATTTTTCCATTTGCACAGTCTTCAAGCCATCTGCACCAAGCTTCATCTTTTGAAATTATTTTTGATGCTTCAGAATGTAGTGAAAGAATAGTTAGGAGCCTAGATTCATGCTTTCTAATGTGTGTAGTAGGTGGCACCCTCACACTAGATGAGCTATTTTCTTTTGGAATGGCACCTTTATCTACAGAAGTAGAAACTTGATCTTGTCCCTCGCGCAGACTAGATGCATCGTATACTTCAGTTGCAACTAGTTGCTCATAATCATCACTAAGCATAAAATGTCGCAATAAACAAAGTCCAAGAGATTCAATTATTCTTTTCTGGTAACTCTGATTCTTTGAGCATAATTATGTCAATGCCTTAATGCCTTTAAGGGTTGCTGATGCAGAATCAGCTGCATCAATACTTATTGGCCTATCTTTCTTTTTAGGAGTGATATATTCAGCAAATGTAGTTAACATAAGTAAATCATCTGGGGCTTGGCTTTCAAAACTGTCAGAACTTGCAACCTCATTTTTCTCAGATGTGCATGCAATTATGCCTACCAACTGGGTGGCAGACTATACAATTGATTGAATAATTTGGCTCTGCAAAATAGAATAAGCCATTCAAATCATTTATATATCAATACATTAACCAAAGTTGAATGTATACAGATACATATACAATACAGGTATGATAGTAGATACTGATAAGGCCATTTTTTAAGACCCTCAATATGGATATGGTTGAATACAGCATTCATAATAGAACATATACACATATATTTGACACGAGTTTCTAACTTCTTACAAGATATTTTCATTATTTCAAAAGCAACATAGACATGCAATTGCTATCTACATAATTATAAGTTGATTTAACTATTACAATATTCTAAAACTGATAAGCTTGTGCTCTGGAAGATAATTCAAAAAAATGGATAGCTGAAACAGGAAAATAATTATCGTCTTCCTCATTTGGTGTAGGTTTTTGTTTATGCCAACAACAAAACAAAGTTACATAATTGAAGATATTCTTAATTAAGGATGATTTATGTTAGATTTTTAAAGATCAAATCACATATTATTTGGCACAATTGGAAAATTAAGTGTTTTTTACCACGCGTGGGTAGGGAATCCAATGTCTATCCATGCCATATTGTATATGTATTTGATATAGATACAGGGACATGCAAACATGAGTAGGGGCAAGGGAGTTCCTAGCTTTTCTGTTTTAAAGTGACATGGTACTTATTCATCATTGAAACATAAATTTTCATGCAAAAGGAAAAGCTTGGCCATGCACAACTTGAAATAGAAGTAAATTTTGACATTGAACTTCAGAACTTGAATTAGAAGTAAATTTTCTCATTGACCTTACACTTGCAAATACCAAAAACATTATTACAATGCAAAGAATTCTTTCCTAAATGATGTATAAACCTTAATTAAGCAAGCAGTTAATAAGTTCCCTCATGTATTCTGAGTAACCCACCCTAATATTTTCCTTGCAGTTAAAAGAAAAGTCAATTCATGGTTGTGCCAGTATTGGTGCATGGCTTCATAAATTCAAACTAGGTAAGTGATGTTTTTGTTAAGATAATTTTCTAATGATCTTAAAACACTAGTAATCACACTCTCTCTTTTATACTTAAGTTCAATGGATAGCACCAAAAGTTTCTATTTTTAGTTGCATTTTAAAATTAGGACTTTAAGGGAAATAAAGGTGTGCTTCTCCTAACAACTACAATATACTAGATTTTATAGAGTAGAAAAATCACTTGCACATTGCTATTTGCCTTAACTTCTATATATTTTGATGAAGTATTATTCCTCTTTGCAGGTGTGATCTTGCAAAGACCAATGAGTTCAGAAAGTAATAAAGTCAGTCATGTTTGAGAAATGATAGTGGTATTTGTTCTATGTCATATGCCATAATATTTTGTGGAAGAAGAAAATAATAATCCACTATTAATACCCTGGGCACAAGACAATCCAAACTGTATGCAATGCTCTTCTCTCTGGGTTTGGTAAATTGACATGGACATGAATAGTTGCTATAAAAGATAGAGCTTTGACAAGCTGAGACTACAATACTGAATATTATAGAAAATAAATCCATATAAAGAATTCTCTATAGTGTTAGATAATCCAACATCAAGTAGAATAAAATTGAAATGTGATTGTTTCATGGTCAACAGATTGATATCTTCCAAATACATCAATGCTCTAACTCCATCGAGTCTCTATGATAGATGCACTTATAAAAAGTGAAATATATTAGCAATAGCAAACACGAGTTTTTCTGAAACTAAAATTGAACCAATAGAGGAGTTGGAAATGCTAACATGGGTGTAGTTCACTTTACAAAAACTTCTCACATCTTGGCAATAGGCATCTTACTAGTAGTTTGAAACTCCTTTAATACTGTTATTTGCTTTCTTTTCATCTACTTCAACTAACTGCAACAAGGGTTCGCAACTTTACTGCAATGGTCCAAAGGGTTGCAATGTTACCATTGGAGGAGACATGGGAATATAACCTAGGATAATATCCTACTACTATAATAAGTCAACCCATAACTCTAGTAGTTTGTGGCATGGTTGTGTTGTACCATAGTTGGAATACTTAGCTTGGAAAGAACTCAGCATTTTAAAAAATCGCTTATCCAACGAGTGTTTCTATTTAATTTAATTGATTTGATTAAAAATTAAGTACGAAATTGCATCCTCCTATAGGATCTTAATATTATAGTAAGTTGACACCTGAAAATGAATTTATGATCATTGCCCTTGAGCATCATCATGATTCAGTGTAGTTCATAAATTGAATATTACAATTTTTGACATCTTCTTCCCTATTCTAGTTCAAACTTTGGGAGAGGTTTTTAATTTCTAATAATAATCACATTTGAATCTTGGATACTGATAGCATGATATTTTATAGGTCTTGCTCAACGTTTCATTTGGACATTGCTTTCTAAACATATAATGTTGGACCAATTTCATGATGTATTTTGGAAATTTCAATTTTACAATTGTAGGATTTGACAACCATCTCATAAAGTGGGTGCTTCTAGTGTTCTCACATATTTGTCAATAGGCATGGTATCTAGATGGTGACTAAGAAGAATTTTTCTACATTTTAGTCTTGGTGTCTGAGTTGAATTTTAAGGGTTTACATATAGTTCTTTTTGTAAGGATTTACATCACTATTCTACTATTGCTGTAAGGGTTTGCATCAATAGACCTATCTTTCTCCTGCAAGAATTTTAGACTAAGATTTAACATCAACAAACTAAATACTTTTCAAGATCTTATTTGCATGGTCCTAAATAATGTGTCTATAATCACAGCCAAACAAGAAGCCCAACAATTTACTAGAAGATAAGCAATGTGCATCATGAGTAGACAACACTATAAGATGCATCACCTCTTCCTCTTTCTTCTTCTCAATCTCTTCAAATGCTACCTTTTCAGCCTAAAAAGACAAGGAACAAAATCATTAGAAAATAAGAATGATTGGCTCTATAATCAGCTTAAACATTTACAAGAGAGAATTTCAAAACAAGATTGACTCACATCTTTTCTTTTGCCCCATGTCTCCTTTGCTAATTTCTTTACTTAATGTTGAGCTGGTGCAACATTATTTTTCAAATTTAATGAGAAGAAAGTTAAAGGTTTGAGAGTTGAATACTAGGTATTCGTTGTTTTCTTTTCAATGAGATGTACTTTTAGATTCTTGTATTCAGAATCAGAACTTTTCATTTTTTAGGAGTTATCATGTTGAACATTCCTGGTGTTCTAAGTTTTAACATTTTTAGTGTACAATCTTCTTACCATGGTCAGGAAATGTAACATGGTATCAGAGTATGTAAAGGGATGTTGTTTGTGAGGTAGAGTTTTTAGTGGTTTCAGCAGTTGTGATGCCCAAGATTTAGTTATTGAAGCCAATATGTGCATGTAAGAGGCATTAGGTCCCATGATATGTTATTGAGCATGATGCTTAAGAACTAGTTATCAGAGGATTGATTTTTAGCTATATAGGTGGTTGATTCTTTTCAGGTGTGTTATGCTCAAGATTCTTTAGCATTTGAAGAGTTCCATACGAGTGAGAAGCTATAGGGAAAGATGCCCAAAGTACTTTAGTATTGAACTGTTTCTACACTTGTGATAGGTTGCTAATCTATGTTATAGCTAACCAATCTATTTGGTTCAAGCATATTCTAAGAATTGCTGGTTTGACTACTCTCAGACTCAGAGAGCATGCTTGTGTAGAGGGTGCTTCCAACTTTACTCCTTGGAAATTCAATTTGCAGATGCTATTGGGGAAGGGTTGGAGGTTGATTTTTGAGTTTCATGGAGACAAGGTGGCAACTCAAGTCTCATACTAACCTTCTTTAATTGGCTAGACAATAACAAAGGCCAACCAAAGCTGAAGAGAATCACCTCAGATTTGGTGAATAATCATTTGATACTGCACATTTTAGAGATGAAGACAACAAAGATGTATGATGCCCTGATCACTATATATTAGGATATAAACGTTTCTTGCAAGATGCTACTAAAGTGCAAGATCAATGCCATACACCAGCAATATATGCACACTAGCCAGTTATCTTATGAATATCAATAATCTTTGAAATGATTTCATCTGGGAGAGGACTTGATTGGAGATTGTTTCATTTAAAGTGAAGAGTCAAAACCAAACTCTCATTCATAAAATGAGTAAAGGTGTGAGTTAGCATCCAAACTTGAAGCAACTTTCTCCAAGGTGTCATGCCTATCCACTTATAGTGTTCTAGTGTAGGGTGGTGTGATATCTCATCTTTCAAATATGAAACTATCAATCAAATTATGAAACTGCATGGTAGATGGATGAAAAAATAAAATAAAATGGGGAAGGTAGCATGGGGCAGAGTGCAAGAAATATGTTTAGAAGGGATCAATTCTCGGCCCATACACATGCTAGGTAGATACTTGATCTATCAGCATAGTTGTAGCATATTTTTGATTGCAATAAAATGTTAAAGAGGACTGGAATGAAGGCATCTTATGGTCAATAGCTTAGGACAGTGGTGGACTAGAAATAAGAGTACCCATACTTTCACCGCTGATGTGGCATCACATTATTGGTTGTTTTTCAGGTTCAAGTACTGAGTCCCTTCACTAGCTGGGTGTTTTACGAAGTGAAAAAAGAATTTTTTTATGGGTTAATTGACATTTTCTTTAAGAATAATAGTGCCTACTTTTTAGGATTGGAGATTTGAGAGGGTGGTAAAAGTGGGGGCTATAAATTGCACCACCAGCTAAGGCTTTTTATCACCCATTTCAACTCTTACAAGCTTGAACTGCAATACAAAATTTATAGCACCACCAGCTTTAAAATAACTTAAAACATCTCAGAAATACCTATTGAATTTTTGTACGAAATCCTCCTCTATATTCATGTTTTGTTACATTGTCATTTCTACATTGCATTACATTTTCCTTGCAGCCAATCCAGATCTAGAGTGATGTCATAATACCCTAGATACTTACACTACTATTCAGTGTTGATGTCATACTATCTTAGATATACTACAAATATTTTCAATGTTTGGATATGAAAGTTTTCATAAAAGTCTTTAAGGCAACAAGGATTAGAAGAAAATATCATGGAGGAATGTCACGCAAGTCATACTAGAGAACTATCTCAGTTCACAGCATCTATTTCAAGCAAGGAAATTACAAGAACATAATGATGACATAGGACAATTTTTTCAGTTCATATCATCTTGTTTAACACCAATCAGTTTTCTAGAATCAGGGAGCACATAACAATCTTCTTGAAGGAAGAAGTTACATCCTTCTCACCTCTAGGAAAAATCAGCCAGAAAGGGCAAAGAAAGTAGATAATCTGTGTGAAATGGAAAATTCAGCTAGAAAGGGCCAAAAAAAAGCAAATAATAGCAATTAAATTAAAAAAATTGTAAAATTTCGGAAGAAAGAGCCACTTATAAACAATTGTAGAAAGGAAAACCATTATGAATAGTTCAAATGATGCAAACGTGATGTATTCACATATATTTTACTTGTAACCAAAATAATGTTACACATGCAAAGCAAACAAGCGTATGTACACAGACAGTTTACCTACCAAAATTTATGATTTATTTTGGCAAAGATTTCACTACCATTAAAAAAAATTGTTAAAGATCTTGAACAAACATAAAATGAAACTAAACAAACTAAATAATTTGAACAACAATAAATGATAAAAGTGTAATCTTTTACTCCATATACTTATCCATAATAGAATTTTTTACAAACCAAGCTTTAGACAGTTTGGTAGTCCTGCTTCAAAAAAAAAGACATACATAGAGCCAAAATAAACTGAAAAACATACATAGAAAGGTCCATAGCATCTTTGTATATATCATTACTTATGCAAAGACATACTATAAAATTGAGGTCACATCCTATCTTTTCTTACTGAACATTTCCTAGAACTAGAAAGCTAGGTTGAATTATAACCCCTTCTATAAGAAGTCCATCTTTCCAATCTCCACCAACCATTTCTTTCATCTTAAATGTCACTTTCTTTGGACCATCCTCATATTCTTGCACAGAAAACACACCTACTTCAAACTCCATCCAACCTTCCCTGGCATGTCTAAAAGAAGTCATATCATATCCTTCACTATGAACAAGATTCTTAGTGTTTTGCAAAAACTGAGCAGATCGTTGTTGTTGTTCCCAAGGATTTGTAAATAGAAATTCGACTGGTTCAAAATACCAACCATATGTTCCATCATCTGATTCCTTAAACTTTAGTCTAAATGAGAAAGTATAGTCTATACCAGGAGACAAAAGTGTGCTGTCAAAATTGCCTTCCACTTCAAACCAGCATACATCAATTAGCTCAGCTACTTCGTAAAAAAAATGTTGTAAAATGAATGAAAATTTCTCATTAGCTTTTCTTGACCATTGTTTTCATGTTCACCTAAATATAAAACATTTAAAGAATTCAACAACTATGCAGTAGCTTACCTAATGTTATCTTCAGAATTCCACTTCCAGTATCGATCATCACTTCCCCAAACTATACCCAACTCTCTTGCAGACAATATAAAGCATAGTTTCTCCGTGGGTTTGTGCAGCCAAAACTTTTGAATTGATCAAATATTCAAAATAAATTCATTTGAGATTTAAAAGAAAGATGTTCTAAATAGCAATCTACTGACTTTTAGCTACAACTTCTAACTTCATTAAGCCATGAGGCCATTGCAAACTGAAACATTTATTCTAGCATTATAAAATAAGATGTTATGTGTGAGAATCTCTAAATTAGCTAGCCTACTGAAATAAAGGTAAGCGAGAACCCTAGAGGACTAGAGTCAAGGCTCCCTAAATAGTATTTTAACAGTGTTTGGGGTCATGTAGTATGTCACTAAAGGAAACCAGGCAATTGAGTTAGTATTTGTGTTAAGTTTTCAATACAAACTGATTTGGTGGCTAAACTTGAAAGACTAATTCTAGAATTATTTTATGTTATCTATTTAACATCACTAAGAAGCATGCAAGGTGTATAGATATTGTAATTAGACTTAATTATGATGAAATATAATAATAAATTATACATGGTGGTTTGGAAGAGCTACGAATTTATAAAGAGAAGTAACATTATGAGAGCTTGCCTCTTAATTCCACTAAAGTTTCACTCAATAGAAGAAATCATAACATTAATCTCACAAAATGGAAATTTTATAACTGGATGACATTAAGCGATCTATGTTAAGGCTTGCAGAAGGCTTAAACTATATATGGAAGATTGGTATTAGATATAGGCAACTTAAAATTGGATATAGGTAGACGAAGTCTAGTGTTCTGTTGAATGTGTTCAAGAAAAAGAAATAAACTATTCTGACATTATTATAAAATTGAAATATTTTCTAACGTTTAATTCCATAGTAAATTTAAAACAAAAATGATGGAATCAAGGGAAGAAGAAATAGAAAAGAAGCATGAAAGTTATATTAAATATTAAAATGAAGCTATGCATCGGTCTGAGCTTCGACTCTTTTGTAGCATAGTTACATTATTTTTTCTCAACTCATGGCATCAGTTTTTACTCAAGTTCAAGCTTTCATCTTACAATTCTACATAACTGAATTACACTAAGAGTATGAAATATGGAGAGTGAAAGGTGTATGAAGCATGCAAGGTGGCATATAAATATTTTTATTAGAGTTATATGATAAAATGTAAGAATTGGTTCTATTGTATAAGAATTGATTCTATGGTCAAATGAGAGAGAAGGGAATTCAAATTAGAAATCTTGCCTCTTATTCCACTACTTAAGTTTTATTTAACTAAAGCAATCACAAAATTAATTGTAGGAAATGGTGAATCAGTATCGGATTTCAGGCATACAATAATGAAAAGTCTTTTTGATACAATTAATATGTTACTACAAATTCATATACTATTTTGAAATTATTATTGGAACCATTTTAAATATTTTCTTGACATTCTAATCTCATGGTAAAGTTAAATCCAAAATCTCATGGTAAAGTATAATCCAAAAATAATGAAAATAGGGCAAGCATGAAATTTATATTAAATAATTTAATGACACTATGCACTAGTATAAACTGTGGCTCTTCCTAGTCACAGTTACATCATCTTTTGTCAACTCAAGGCATCATAATTCATGCTCAACTTCAAGCTTGCATCTTACAGCCTACAATGTTGGATTTGACTAAGAGAGTGAATAGAAACTAGAAATTCAAATAATGTATAGCAAGATAAACAATTGTAGGGGAGAGAATATTAACTTAAAATTAATATAGCTCTTTTTTTTAGGTAAAATTAATATATTTCTTGCTACCCAAAAAACATGTGAATTTTGTAGATGGGGTAGTAGATGGATTGGAGAAATTAAAGTGAAATATACTCAAACCCAGGACTAGATCTACTAAATATTTCTCTTGATTCTTAACGCTATAATTGTGATGGAGGATATATAGATAACAACTACTGACATAGTTGTTTGTACAAGACCTGAAGCAATGGTGACTGATTTTTTTCTATCTTTATGTATTCTTTTTATTGATTCAGTTACTTGGAGCCTGTTCAAACATTAACTGACAATCTTTTAGATATATATAAAAGTTGAGGCGTTGTTGTGCATAACAAGATAGTGCCTTTATGTGCCTTAATTTCACAAATTTTTGTTTACCGAGTGACTATAGAAATAAGGATTCGAAGCCCCATTATAACTTTTAGCTTCCACTTATTGGACCTGACCTAGAACATAGAACATTAACAAACCACTCTGAAATTCACCCTCTTCTTTGTCTCAAATTTTATACATGTATGGTTCAGATAGTTAATGTTCAAAAAATTCCATAAGTGAGCAAAGTGTTCATTATACTTTCATTATAATAAGAATAGAAACATGATACTAGTTATTATCACCATGTTTTTACATAAACATTTGCATGTTACATGAAGACCTTCGGGGGTGCAAAACAACCAACACATACTCACGAATCTAAACAAATTGGCAGAAGTAATAAAATTAGAAAACTCAAGTTCCATAGGAAAACTATTCACCATGTTTACTAATCATAAAATAACAACCAACAAATATTAGAATGAACAATCAACAAACATACATACTCAAGGAAACAAACAAACCAAAAAATATTAAAAAAATTGATTCCACGGCAAGGATGATCATCACGTTTACTAAACACAGTAAATAAATTAACAAATGTTAGAATGTTACACCATTCAGTAAATATACTAAGGAACTGGAAAACTCTTACAAGCTCAGTTCTCTCTAGAAATAATAAATCATGAGAAATAAAGAAAGGAGATAGAGCACGAAGAGATCAAAAATTGTAGATCTCTAAAACAAAAGACTGGTATAACATACATATGGAAGACATAAAAAAGATGACCATTTAGGTCCTGTAGGTTTAAGAATCTCATAGGTTTCGCACCAAACTTGAAGGGGAAAAATGTTTGTATCTTAAAAAAGGATATATGTGATTTAGCCTAAAACAAAACTTTTACAGAACAAGTTCACGGTTTGGTGAGCAATCTTAAGTCTAAAATAGTACTGCAAAGTTGAATTTTCAAAAATGGATGAAATCAATCTTCTCAATGGACATAGAGATGTCAATGGAAAAAAATATAACTTTAGGTTAACAAAGCTTTTCATTAAATCCATCTAGCTATATCCTAAGATTGAATTAGGGATAAGAATTAATTTGGGGGCTGTCATTTTAAGCCAAAGCATGTCCTAAGCATAAATAACAAGCTTAGAAAGCAAGAAATCCTAAAGTTTGGGCTATAGGTGAGAGAAGAAAACCCACTTTTGTGGCAATGAATCACATGTCCATTTGCCACTAAAATAAGCCCTTATTTTGGTGGCAGATCATTCTCATATTTGCTAGTGATCTAATCATTTTCAATGATTCTATCCATGCATTAAAGGTTGAGAGAGGTATAGGAAGTCAAGTCTGGGCATGACATTTCAACTGAATAATTTAGATAGATAAAAAATAAATAATGTTATCTGATTCGTTCAAATAGTTAGGAATAAATAGAATTAATCTAGGGAGGAAAAATGGTTCATAAAAAGAACAAATTATTACATCAATTTTTTAAAATATTATTTGAAGCAAGCACAAGCAATAGCAATAAGGTGAAATACAAATTTCATACAATGAGCATGGATACAAATAGGGAATTCTAAGCCAGTATTTGATATAATCGTCTCCTTTATGGAAAAGCCCTATTCTTTCCTAGTTTTCCCTATTTTTCACTGTGTTAAATTTTGGTATATAGCCATCTGTTTGATTTTTTATGTAGGAAAACTTTCCTTGGTAGCAAGATGTTGAGTGGCAGAGCTCTTTGAAAAAATATCTCAGATGAACTATGCACAATGCATTCAAAGGAAACATAATTTAATTGTACCATTTTCAGAGTGATGACTTGGCATGCAAATACACATCGCCCAAGTAAATAGTAAGTCTTCTAGGAAATCTTCCAAATAGACTAAACACCAGAAACTGTGAGAAATACTCTGCACTAGCAATTCTTACAGAGCCTTGGCAAAAACACAACTACACACAATAAAGGAATGCCTCAATATAGGCTTCAATTATGCCCAAGTCATTTAAGGGAAACAACAATATTAAACAATATTTACTATCATTCATAATAGGTCCTTTGTACTCGATAGCATAGCTTCAAGTGCTACATTACAACTACTAGGTCCTTTGTACACCATGAAAATATATCGAATCTTCCTTTGTACTCGGACGCAGCCAACTAGAACATGGTTTTGAGGAAGAACAATGGGCCCTTACAACTAGCTTCTTCCAAAATCAAGTCCTTGGCAGTATAGGGCCCCATATAAATGTGACCAAGGTCATGATTGGGAAATGTTCCATGCAAATATGGAACTCCTCAAAGATTTGCAGCATTGCAAAAAGGTTAATTACCAAAAAATGATAAGACAAGAATCACTGACACCAATTTAAGAAGGGTCATTGGATGAGGTGAAATAACCCCACAAATAGACAGGTGGTTGAGCAATAATGCACAACATCTAAATAGCCTAGAGGAAAAATATACAAGCTAATGCAGAATTAATTGATATTTTCCTAACAACTTGATGGGGATGGCCAGCATAGGGAGCCCAATCATTGTTGAATAGAAGAGCATTTCCATCTATTCATTTCAAACCAGTAGGGCAAATTAAATCAATAGAATCATTTGTAATTGTTTCTCCTTGAATTATGACTGGGCAAAAATGTATAGCACCCTAAAAGAGGGTCTTCACTTGTTGAATATGTGCAAAAGGTTATAGAGCATCACACCTGTGAAGTGGATGGATTGATAGTAAATAATGCCTACAAGGAATCCATTATTAGAGCTCCACAGATCATTATCACTCCCACAATGCTGAAATTTGGTGAAGTATGAGCATCTTCAAGGGTGAACGTGATTAAGCCTGCAACAAGTAGCAGCGTAGATATGTATTTATGGATGGGATATTTCCTCCTCAAGCCAGGTATAAAAGCTCCCATCACCATCACTAGAATAATGTTCTCGCATATTTTTAAGAGAGATGTATGATCATTATTCAAACAAAATCAAAGAAACTGCCCTATTCTCAGGCCCCAACAAGTAATTCTACTAACTTTCCACTAACAACAATAAAATTACTGCTCGACAATCACGCTTTCATTGTACAGCTAGAGAAAGGAGCGATCGAAAGTTTAATTTAATTAAATAATTAGAAAAGAAGACATTCTAACACTCCAAAAAAATAGGGTAAGGAGCCACTGCTTGAATTTCTATAATGTTTTTCAATTATTTACCCAAAACATTTACTACCATACATGTGACCATAAATATAAGATCCAGACTGCCCATGTAGCCTGTTAGGAAGAGGAAGAACTATAAATGCAAAGTACCTTGGTTGATTTGAACATGAGCTGAGCAGGATAGTTGAGAAAAGCGAGGGAACCCTTGGTTAGTCCATGGGATCCCATAAGAATGCTTGAAAGCTTCACATATGTTTTCCATGAATTTACAACTTATTTCACATATGTTTTGGGCAATTGTGAAGTACCATCCATAGCTGCAACACAATAGCACACAACCTACTTACAATCTGCTCAGGTTATCTCATAAAATATGCACAATGACACAATATATGAGGAAAATACACAAAAAAAAGAGTAAGGAGATCGATCTAGAAATGTAAAATGGAACTCGCTAAAGATATTCTCACTCCAAAATGACAAACACCTGAACTGTAGCCTGCTATAAATCTATTCCCCGATCAACAAGAGCGAACACTCACAGAGGGTGGGTGAATGTGCAAAGGCCAAGATTCGGCGGGTGAATGTAGACAAAAGCACACTGAGCATCTCTATAGCATTATCTTTGTTCCCGCTCAAGCACTACAAAAATTTAGTGTTCAAAAATTTTACCTCTAAAAGCTATGGAAATTTGGTCCTTTTTTTTTTCTTGGTTATGAACCTGAGTTGGTCAAAATTTTGACCAACACGGGGATAAAAACTAAAAAAAAATGAAATGATAGGCCAATATGGCCTTTGGTTGAAAATTTTGGTCGAAAATGACCCTCAAATGTACTAGTGTAACTTGCCATAACCCATGGAGCTTAGATCCACTAATAGCATGACTCAAAGCTTCAGCCATAATGATGAATAGAAATGGAGGTAAAGGGTCCCCCTACCTATCTCCTTGAGTTGCATTAAACTTATGATATAAAGAACCATTGACAAGGACAAAAAAGTTAGCTCCCCTTAGGAAAGCTTAAACCCACTTACACCATTTTCTGGAAAAACCAAACTTCAAGATAACCTTGTCTAAAAATTTCCATCTAACTCTATCATATTCTTTTGACATATCCAATTTAATAATACAAGATGGGATGTTATTTTTTTTGATAGATTGGAAAACCTCATGAACTACCATAGAACTATTGTAGCTTCACAACACACACCACATTTTCCAATCAAAAAATGGGAATCCACCTTTCTCTAAATTTGTAAATAGAAGAGTATGTTTTCTAGAATATAGCATCCCTGATGTGCCTCATGTTGGGACTAAAAATTGCTTCAATATTTTGAGTACCTATTTGAAAACTTTGTAAAATAAGTGCTTATAGATGCTTTTTGTGCCTATGTGTTAGGTAGTCATTTTGAGTCATGCCATCCATTCCAAGTGCTCCTTGTCTTTCATTTGGTGTATTCATCCACCTAATTCCACTAGTTTTAAATTTCACACCATTTGATGAGGTGTTGTTTTGAGCACTTGTAGAATCTGTGAAATTGCTCCATTGTCAAACAAAATTTAGAAGCTAATTTGCATTTGAATATCTTGTACCTAGGTAAATTTAATGACTCGCCACATTGGGAGTGTTTAGTATGCATATAAGTGAACCTATGTTTCATATTTTAAGTCATTTTGATATGTTTTAATAGGATATTGAATTTCTCAAAGTTGGTTGATCATCTCTATCCTAATTTTGCACTTCACATATTAATTTGGGAAGCCCTTTTCATAGTGAATATTTTGTGACCTATTGAATATTTTGAAGAAATAATAATACCACTGAATTACAGTCATAAATGACATCCCATGTTTGCAATTTCAAGGTTTGATGAATCTATTTGATAAGTTTCCCAAGCTGATTTCATTTGTAAAAACTACCCAATTGCCACTTATTACAATAAGTTAGTAGCCCTATTTGGCTCATCATAACTTTGACCAATTGACCAAAATGAATAAACTCTTTGTACATTGCATTCTAGGGGTCAGAGACATGGTATGTTTCAAATTTGAGGCAATAGAGAATTTGTTTGACTAATTTTCAAATTTGAGCCTATGACGAATCTTTTTGACTAGTTTTCAAATATGATTTCATTTGCAATTTCTCACATGTTAATGTAGATCAGTTTCCCAGATTGGTCAGGAGGCCTTTTCAGGATGTTATAACTTTGAAACCATGATAGCTAAAGTCAAAAAAATTGTACCATTGTGTTCTTTATTGAAAATACTTCAAGTCTCCCACTTTTCAAGTTTTCACAAATCCATTAGCACACTTTCCTATATCCATTCCATACACAAAATAAATAAAATTTATTTTAGTCGTATGTTCAAGTCAACAAGTTTTAGAAGCCAACTTTGCATGTTTTCCAAATGTGCCTAGTTATTCATAATGAGCCAAAAATGACCACTCATACTACCTATATAAAATGGTACCAAGGATCCAAGTTTTATTCTTCTAAGTGATTATTTGACTTATTTTTGAAGTTGAAACAAAATGCAACTTTCTATTTCTAATATGTTGTTTGCAAGATCTTAATGCAATGAGCAACTTTGGCGGTTAATATTTTTTGACCTGGATGTTGTCATGAGGCGAGATTTCACAGGTGATATTTATGTGGAACAAAGAGTATGTGTGTTAGATGTTAGGTCATGGTCAAGTGATCTTGTTAGTTTTTAAGGTTAGTTCCAAGGCTCCTCCGAAAAAAATGGAAAGTCTACAAAGGTGATGAAAAATGATCTAAATAACACATCAATGATCTATTTTGAATCTAATCAGTATGAAGAGTTCATTGGATCATTTTGAAGAGTCACTTGTTTCAAAAGCAATTTTATTTCAGCCAGACCCACTTTGGGGTCTAACTGACTTTGTCAGACTAATAAGCTTTTAAGGAAATTAAAGATGGTTGGTTATTAAATTAATAATGTAAAGATGATACCAATAGTGGACATCTTCATAGATAAGAGGAATACATCTTTTGTGATCAAGAAGGAATGACATGAATTATTATCAATTGAGATCAAATAAACATATACACACACTGACAATAAAGGAGATAAAGGAGGGAATTGAATATCCCAAGGAAATTCTTAAGCTCGTATATGTTGAGATCCACTTCGGCAATATTTTATTTCTATGAAATTGTTCTCTATTTCTTGTCTCATCAAATAATACACTAAAAGGGTCGGTATGCATGAAGTTGTTGTCAAGAGAGTTGAAGACTCATCAACGTAAGAGTGTATCCCAAATAGTGAGAAAAAGAAGAAGTATGAAGTAAAGGCATTGTTTCCTTAATAAAGGCCTCCATCTACAGGCATTGATCAAAGTGGAAATAATAGATTGCATGCATGAAGAGTCAAAAATCCAAGATAAATGTTGTTGTATCATATTGATTGACTTCTACTAAGACAATCCACTCATTTCACCAGAGGCCCACTTAGTTTCGTTTGTGAGGTCTATACAAAATTTGGGCCAGTATTTCTAATTAATGGCACATGATTTGGGTTGTCAATTATAGCTCTATAATGATTGTGTGTTTTGGGATTTGGAGGATGACAATCTGATTTTAATGATGCAACTTCAACAAATAATGTAAAATCATAAAGCATAGGTTTTAGGATTGACTAACTAAGGATTGTGAAGAGTTTCAGCCTGGAGCAGATTCATTATAATACTCGACCTCTGATCTTGATGAAGGATTTAGCATTACAAAATTTCCAAAATCTAGTCATGAAGATATGTGTTTGATCTATTTCATTGGAAGATCATTGTTGAAAGCTTATGTTGTCAAAACCTTGTACGAATTGTGCCTCTAATCTGTGCCTCTCCATTTTACATTGGGATCAATTTTTGAAAGGATGCATATGATTGCATTTTCTTAGGCTCTGGTGATTACAAAATTCAAGAAACTTCCATTATCAAGCCTATCTCCCCAATATATTGTGCAAGCACAAAAAATCCATGACTATTTCAATTGTTTTCCACTCAACCTTTTCTAAGTCTAGTATAAGTGAAAACTTGGGCACCAAATTTTCAAGTAATAACACATTGAACTTTGTACCATCTTGGAATAGAAGCTTAGTCCCATGTGACTGGTATGACTCACCCTTTGTGAGAAATACAAATTAAATTTAACTCACAACTCAACCCTAAACCTAAAAATTTTACTCGGTACTCACAATTGCCAAGTGCCAATTTTGCTCGGCACATGAATGTGCTGAGTGAAAATTTGCTCGGCACTAACAGATGTCGAGTGATAGGTAGCAGGTGCCAAGTGAGCTCAGCACAAAGAGGAGCTTGGCACTTCAAGAAAAATGCTCGGCACCAATGGATGCCAAGTGAGCTCAGCTCCAACTGAGAAAGAGGATGCCGAGTGTTCTATTTCAAACTTAAAAAATTATAACTCAGGACATATTTCAATGTGAATGCTTTCACCATTAAAACCAGAAAGCCAAAGCTTTAACCTTTCAACTAAACTTGTCAAATGCAATGAATAGAAGATGAAGAACAATAGATTAAGTATGATTCTTTCTTTCTATTCAATCTTTCATTAAATTATTACAAAATCTGGGAGCATTCGGCTTCAACCAGAAAACCCTAAAATAACCCTAAACTAATAATACTTCAAACTTTAATAAACTTTTAAACCTGCAACTCTAATGGCTACATACAATGGTGCCTGGAGCAATCATTGCTTCAACAGGAAAAATCCAAACAACAACAAACTTATTGAGTGAGGAGGGGAAACACGTGCAACTGCAGGCACAAACTTTTTTCCTTCTTCCTTCTCTGCTTAGCTTTGCAACTTCTCTCTAATTTGCTTGATCTACAAACTCTGCTAATAAATGAATGAATGAAGAAAAATTCCCTTTTGTCCCATTCCATTTTCCCCCTCATTTCTGATTTCAAAAATCTCACCCACAGCATTTATCTTTTCTTTTTGTTCTGCTGGTCATGAGGTGGTAGGTGGGAATTTGGCTCCAGGGGCAAACGTCAACTGCTGTATTAAATTTTTCAACACTCCTCCTTTGTCCCAAGCCAAACAAACAAGGATCATAGCTGATCCAAATCAACTACACCAAGACACTCTCTTAGGTGTACAAAAGATCCAATGTCTAATGGCTTTGTGAAGATGTTTGCTAGCTGCTGCTCAGACTTACAAAAATTCATCTTGATATCCCCATTCTCCACCAACTCTCTAATGAAGTGATATCTGATCTCAATATGCTTGCCTCTCCCATGGAAGACTGGATTTTTGGACAATGCAATTGATGAGATGTTGTCACAATAAATTATGGTTCCATCCTCTTGCCTTTCATTCAAATCTGTCAAGATCCTCCTCAACCAAATAGCTTGACATGCTACTACATTTGCTGCTATGTATTCAAATTCTACTATAGATTGAGCAACAATAGGTTGCTTCTTGGATGCCCATGAAATTGCACTCGATCCCATATGAAACATGTATCCAGAAGTGCTCTTCCTATCATCTAAACTTTCAACCCAATCACTATTAGTGCAACCAACCAACTTAAAATTATCATTTGCAGTATATAAAATTCTAAATCCCTTGGTACCTTTCACATACCTTAGGATCCTCTTTCCTACTTGCCAATGGGAATCCTTTGGGTTTTCCATAAATCTGGAAATCAGACTTACTGCATGCATTAGGTCTGGCCGAGTTGTAGTCAAATACATTAGACTTCCAACCATACTCTTGTATAGTGTTGGATCCACTCTCTTGCTAGAGTCTTCCTTGCTCAACTTCAAACCTATTGTTATTGGTGTGGGGGTTACCTTACTATTCTGCATTTTGAATCTCTCCAAGATCTACCGTGCATATACTTCTTGAGAGATGAATATGCCATCATGCATTTGTTTTACTTCTATGCCTAGAAAGTACTTCAAGAGACCTAGGTCTGTCATTTCAAATTCACTTTTCATGGTCTCTTTGAACTCACCAATTAGAGCCTTATCATTACTAGAAAAAATTAGGTCATCTACATACAAGACAACAATCAATACATTACCATCTTTTGTCTTGATGTAAAGAGTGGGCTCACCATTGCTTTTCCTAAAGCCATTGCTCATCAAATATGAGTCAATCCTACTATACCATGCCCGTGGAGCTTGCTTGAGCCCATAAAGAGCTCTCTTCAACCTATATACTTTGTTCTCTTCACCTATAACTTCATAACCAGGTGGCTGCTCCACATACACTTCTTCTTTCAATATGCCATTAAGGAAGGCGGACTTCACATCCATTTGAAATACCTTACACTTGTGTTGGGCTGCAATTGCTATGACAACACACATGGTTTCCATTCTTGCAACTGGGGCATATGTCTCATCATAATCTCTTCCATACTGCTATTTGTAGCCCTTGACTACCAGCCTTGCCTTATGCCTATCAATCTTGCCTTCAGCATTGCATTTGGTCTTATAGACCCATTTCACTCCAATCACTTGCTTCTTGGGAGTCAATTCAATTAGCTCCAATGTCTCATTTCTTTCTATAGCATCTATTTCCTCATCCATGGCATTACTCCATTTCTTCTCCTTGATTGCTTCTTCAAAATATATTGGATCACTATGAGAAAATAATGCAAAATTAACACTCTCACCATAATCTTCATACCTTTCATCTTGGTATATCTCCCTAAGACTCTTATTCTTTCTTGGTAATAGGGAGGAGAGTGTGGGATCAGAATCTTCACTATTGTTTCTTTGCTGACTAACTCGGTCTTCACTGGTACTCGACAATGACACTCGGTCATGCCTAGAGGAGCTCAACACTATCTGAACTAGCTTTCCTTTTCTTCTATTTTCTCCTTCTTCTTGCTATTCATTAGCATCCTCTTCACTCATAATTGGCACTTTACTAGAAGTGCTTGGTGACTAATCAATTGAACCATACCAAGAATGATTTTCAAGAAATTCCACATCTCTTGAAAGAATCATCTTGTTGTTCAATTTGTCATACAATATGTATGCCGTTGATTCTAGGCTGTACCCTATGAAAATGCATTTCACACCTTTGTCATCGAATTTTTTCCTTTGTTCTTTAGGCACATGTGCATATGCAACACATCCAAACACCCTTAGGTGTTCAACTGTCCATCTTCTTGGTGACCATGCTTCCATTGGAATTCTATCATAGACTACCTTTGTAGGACACCTATTAATTAGGTAAACTGTTGTTGCCACAACCTCTCCCCAAAATTTAGTTTTGAGACCTTTCTCTTTCATCATGCTCCTTGCCATTTCAACAGTGGTCCTGTTCTTTCTTTCAGCCACTCCATTCTGATGTGGTGTATAGTTGGTTGTGAGCTCTTTCTTAATGCCACATGTTTCCTACAAAAATTTACAAAAGAATTGGAGGTATACTCCCCTCCTCTATCTAATCTTAGGACCTTGATATAGTTTCCACATTCTCTTTCAGCCTAGGCTTTAAATTCTACAAATTTATCAAATGCTTCAAATTTATTCTTTAAGAAATACACCCATGTCCTACGACTAAAATCATCAATGAATGTCATGAAATAAGTACTCCCCCCAATGGAAGTAACTTGCATAGGACCAACTAGGTCGATATGAACTAACTCTAATGGATATCTTGCCCTCCTAGAATTTCCAGAATTAAAGGGAAGCCTATATTGCTTACCCAAAATACAAGCCTCACACTTGTCACAAGAATTTCCTACATGTGGCAAACCATCTACCATTCTTTTATTTGACAATAAATGTAAACTAGCATAGCCAAGATGACCATACTTGAGATGCCACAACTATGAAAGGTCTTCAATCACACTTCTTAGAGCTGATTGTGTGTGAGGCACAACACAAACTTGAGATGAGAAACATGTCTCTATCCTCAAGGGAAACATTATGTTCTTTGTCATTTGAACTGCTGCAAGTAAGTTCTTGCTCCCACCTTTTTCATGGATGACACACTTGTGATTCTCCACCAGCACCTTGTATCCATTTTGAATGAGCTAACCAATGCTCATCAAATTGTGCTTCATACCAGGGGTGAAATACACATTTTTTATTTCCTTCTTCTCACCTTTCTTGGTGCGGACCATAATAGATCCTTTGCCCACAACTGGTAGGGTTCCATTGTTACCCATCTTAATTTCTGATTTGAAACTCTTGTCAATGAATGAAAATAAGGTTTCATTGCCACTCATGTGGTTGCTACATCCGCTGTCAAGGTTACCAAACCTCAGGGATTCCTTCTTCACCAACATTACACATGATGAAGGCAGTAGCATTGGGTCCACTTCCCATGTTCACATCAGCCACATTTTCTTGTCCTGACTGATCATTCTACTTCTTCCAGCATTCATTTGCATAATGCCCATATTTATGACAGTAGTAGCATTCTACATTACTCTTATTTGAGTTTTAGTTTTTCTTACCTCCTCTTGAAGTATTTTGTGAGCTACTTGCTCCATCTACTCTTCCTGAGCTTTCTGCTACAGCATTTCTTTGTCCTCCATTTCCTCGGCCTCTACCTCTAGAGTTCTTGCCTGAGCCATTTCTTCCTCTCCCCCTTCCTCTTGGATTTGACTGAGCCTTGAATGCTTGCTCTTGGGAAGTAGAAGATGTAGATCTATTGATCCTATGCTTATGGGTTTGAAGAGAACCCATCAACTCATCCATTGTCAAAATAGTGAGTTCTTTTGCCTCTTCTATGGTTATGACCAAATTGTCATATTTATGAGGTAAACTCCTCAATATCTTTTCCACTATCCTCTGCTCTTGATAGTCTTATGCATTTGACTTTACTTGGTTAATCACATTGGAGGTTCTTGAACTAAAGTTTGCAACTGATTCATTTTCCTTCATCTGAAGGTTCTCAAACTCCCTCTTGATATTTTGTAGCTTTACTGTACAAACTTTATCAGTCCCCTTGAAGTTTGTCTCAAGGATATCCCAAGCTTCCTTTGCATAATTTTCTGCTGCAATCTTTGGGAATACTGTCTCTGTCATTGCTGCTTCAATAAGACTTAATGCCTTTGCATCTTTCCTCCTTGACTCTTTCAAATGAGTCTTTTGTGCATCTGTGAGCACAGAATACTAAGTTGGATTAGTCACATCATTGAATCCATTAACTAAAAACTCGCACAAATCATTTGCAACCATTATGGTCTTCATCTTCTTTGCCCATGTATCATAATTTTTCCCATTGAAGGGTGGTGGCTACTGCCATATCTTTCATGCATCTCCTACCATGATAAATATCCCAGAAAACAAATGCCCTAACTCACTATGGATGTGGGGCCTCAAAAGCTCTAATACCATGTGAGAAATACAAATTAAATTTAACTCAAAACTCAACCCTAAACCTAAAATTTTTACTCGGCACTCACAATTTCCAAGTGTCAGTTTGCTCAGCACGTGAATGTGCCGAGTGGAAATTTGCTTGGCACCAACAGATGCCGAGTGATAGGAAATAGGTGTCGAGTGAGCTTGGCACAAAGAGGAGCTTGACACTTGAAGAAAAATTCTTAGCTCCAACTGAGAAAGAGGATGCCGAGTGTTCTGTTTCAAACTTAAAAAATTATAACTTAGGAAATATTTCAATGTGAATGCTTTCACCATTAAAACCAGAAAGCCAAAGATTTAACCTTTTAACCAAACTTGTCAAATGCAATGAATAGAAGATGAAGAACAATAGATTAAGTATGCTGCTTTCTTTCTATTCAATCTTTCATTAAACTATTACAAAATTTGGGAGCATTTAGCTTCAACCAAAAAACCCTAAAATAACCCTAAACTGATAATACTTTAAAATTCAATAAAATTTTAAACCTGCAACTCTAATGGCTGCATACACTGGTGCCTGGAGCAATCACTACTTCAAGAAGACAAATCCAAACAACAACAAACTTACTGAGTGAGGAGGGAAAACATGGGCAATTGCAGGCACAAACTTCTTTCCTTCTTCCTTCTCTGCTCAGCTCTGCAACTTCTCTCTGATTTGGTTGATCTACAAACTCTACTAATAAATGAATGAATGAAGAAACATTCCCTTTTGTCACATTCCATTTTCCCCCTCATTTCTGATTTCAAAAATCTCACCCACCACATTTATGTTTTCTTTCTATTCTATTGGTCATCAAGTGGTAGGTGGGTGTTTGGCTCCAGGGGCAAACATCAACTGTTGTATTAAATTTTCCAACAGCCTTATCATGCATGTTATCAAAAACTAAATTTCCTCCAATCTTCAATTTTGTCTATAGTTTTCTCCTATCATCCACTATGTAGGTTGTGGCAACCCTCCCAAATTTTCCACATGCCCACTTAACCTTCTACAAATCGAATGTGTGAATTGTGACAAGATGTTGCATTAATTTCTTAGATGAAAATTTTTTGAGGCCTTTCAAATTACCACAAGTTGGAGATGGATGAATTTTTTTTGTGAAAAAGAGAAGGATCTCATGATGCATAGCGGAGGAGGAATTTGGTTCATTTTTTACCATTGATCACTCATTTGCAAAGTATAGTGTATCATTTTTTTTTGCAGATAAAGCTCAATTAAGGGCAATTAATGATGATTTGAGCATTGTGTTGAATGACCTTGAATGATGGTATATTCTTTCATCCATGGAGTGAATGTATGTACAAAACCCAGGCTGGATTATCTGATGCTCACTCAATATTTCTTAAAGTCCCATATATGTGAAGAAATTGCAGGTCTAAGCACTCACCTATGCATTCTATCTGATTGGGCATATATGGATAAATTAAGGTTTTTATTTTAAGAGACTGCACTAAATAAGGTTAATGCAAATTATCCCACATTTTTTGCATTTGAAAATTAAAATATTTTTATATTTTAGCACATACCACCTTAGTATCAAAAAGGTGACTGTCATTTGAGAGGGGCTATTCTTCATGCATCATGGAGCCCTGGCGAACTTTTTAGTTCATGGACAAATTTTGACCAAGGAAACAAGTGATGAGAGATAACGTGGCCTCAAACCAACGATTGGTGATGTGACACATGACATGATTACTGAGGCAGGTGACATGGCAAGATGTGTCCTTTTCACCAATGACATGGTAGGTGGTTAGGTGGCATGTGACAAGGCGACATGATGACATGTGGCTGAGTAGTTCAAGAGAAGATGTAACAAGATTTTACCACATGGGAAGAGATCAACGGTTATCAATTTGTTGCATATGAAAGTTAAATGATGATGTGACACATGACATGATTATTGAGGTAGATGACATGGTAAAATTGGCACATGCTGAGATGTCACTTTTACACAGATGACATGGTAGGTGGTTAGGTGGCACGTGACAAAGGACATGATGACACGTGACCAAGAAGGTCCAAAGAAGATGTGATGAGATTTTACCATGTGGCAAGAGATCAACAGTTGTCACTTTATCACATACAAAAGTTGCATGGATGTTAACCATAGTGACAAAGTGAACCAATCAAAATGTGAAATGTGTTCGTGAGCCCTATGGTGTGGTGGCAAAATTGACAACCAATTAGAGAGCACCATGTGCCACTAGCATGGCAATTCGCCCACGACGTGTTGACCAGATATATGACTAAGTGCTAATAAGAATCTAATAGGCCAATAGGATTATAACACTTGTCACATGAGAAAAGTTGAATGGAGCTTGACTATTATTGGTTTGAAGGTAAAGTTTGACATATTTCAAATTAAATAACAATATACTTCCTTAATTTAAGTATTTCAAGCATTCAAAATATGGGCATTATTAATTAAAGGGTTCAAATATGAGGTGGGTCCCTCGAGGAAAAGGAAAGCTTCTATTGGTTGTAAATTGCATTCTTCCAAACCTATGCGCACTTTTTAATAAGTATTCTTTTTAATATAGTTTGGACTATTTTAAGAAATGAAATATTTTAAACTTAGCAATAGGCTTGTTAATCATTTTAGTTTGCAACTTAAACTTGAGGCTTTTTTTTCCCCAAAGCTAGCATTATTATACATCATTTGAAAGGGCTTGGAGTGAACTTTCCAATTATACAACTAGATTAAGTGAAGGTTTCAGTGGGTGAAAGCTATTCCAAGATTTTTTCCTATAGGGGCATTTGTCAAGCTATATTCCGTTGACCTTAGTTCAATTTAGATTCATTTTGTGGTCAAATGAAGATATGGGTCACTTCCAAACTTGGAGAGGGTTTTGGTACTAAGTTTATTTTACCTTATAATCCATTTGGTTGGGATTTTAGGAATATTTTTATCTTTAGATCTGGTTTTCTTCCAAAGAGGGTTTTTCATCATTTTGAAGAGATACTTTTAAAGTTTGTTGTAGCAATGATGAAGATTTGATTTACTTTTTAATTGAGGAGAGAGGAAAAAAGCTTTCTTTTCAATAGATTGAAAAGATTCAAGTGGACAAATGGCATCATCAAATCAAATCTGGGATTTCTTCCTCTTCTATGTCTTTCTTCTTTCTCTCATTGTAGAGGGTTTGTTCCCAGATGTTGGAGCAAGTTCTCTACCCTTCTTCAACATTCTTTTGGTTTAGAATAGCAGATGTATTTCCTCGAGAAATAATAAAAAAATGGTGACAGATCTAGTTTATTGTGTGCTTTCTTGAGTTATTGTATACATCTTGATGTATTTACTTCAAAGAAATGAATACAAAGCAATAGTTGTTAGATTATAGTTTCATGGTGAATCTTGTGTCCTATATTTGAGTTGTGCAATTGGTTGTGAATTATGGATAAAGAACCCAAATCCTAGTTGTAACTTTTTTAGGGTTGTATGTCATTGTATTTTTTCTTATGATTCATGGAATCATGTTAATGCTAAGTGTATGTTGACTAGGTTATATGTCTCATAGAAGGATCTTGATGAGTAGAAGATTCATTTGGAAAGATGACGTCTCATTTATAAACTAAATGAATAAATCTTCAAGATCATGATGTATGTTTTGACTTGAGAAACATCCAACGGATAAGGTGTTGATCTTAGTTGGGGAATTGCATACTCTTGTTGTTTCATATCTGGGTTATGCTAAATATAAATAAAATATTAAAATCCATTTCCCTTTCATGTGTTGTAGAGCTAAAATGATAGCCCTCACTTTTCTTGTGAATGCATAGGTTTTGTAACTGGCTAATGTAAACAATTGTTATTGAATGTGTATAGAAGAATTTGAGGTTTTAATCTATTTTTTTTAGATCCAGATTTGTATTTTAGCACTGGTCATATGGATGAATCTAAGGTCTACCCACCCAGGTTTTGTAGAGCCTAAAGTGTAGAAGGAGTATGGCCTTATAGTTGGTTTGGGTTGTAATCAAAGTGCATTCATCACAGGATTTGTCTACCCTTAGATGTATTATGTTTCAACTACATGGTTATTCAAACATTATTAAATCAAGAGCCAACACCTTAGAGAGAAGGAATCCTATGGTCCTTGGTCAGAGTCTATTTGATTGCCATTGCTCAAAATCAATCTATGAGTTAAATTTTTTTTTACAAAGCCTTAAAGTTTGCACCTGCGCACTAGGCACACCTTTCTAAGGTGTGCAAAGTGCACCCTTTTTCAACTCCCTAGGGGGCACAAATGTGCATATGTACACCTTTCACACCCTTAGAGGTGCCCTTGGTGCACACCTCAACAGCCATGGTGCCTATAGTTACTCCCCTCTATGCATATATTAATTGCTTATTTTGGAGGCCATTGACGAAAACACCTTCACACCTATCTATGTGTGATTTCTTATGAGATCCTTACATAAAATTGGGGGTGCACATTTGTACCTCTACAAGGTGCATATGGTGTCATAGGTGCACATCACAAACTTAGTTGACTAAACCCTTTATTCATCACCCAAAAGTAGCATGTGCACCTTCACACATGATCTATTACGTATGTTCACACATCAATACTATAGCACCACAGTATGCACCTTTCCCACTATGCACACATGCACATGTGCACCTCGTTGACATATGCACTTCAAAGTCTTTTGGTCAATTTTGTCATTCTTCTATAATTTTTTTGTCATTTTTGTCCCTAATCTAGTCATGTCAACTGGTGTCTTTTGAGTCTTTTGACATTGATATAGTGATACGTGTCTCTTATGTAGGTCAAAATGGTATCCTCATCATCCTCTATTATAGTAAAGATCGCATCAAAACTAGTCAACTTCAAGTTTCATATTGCCGCAAAGAAATCACAATCTGTGGACAAGCATTTTGAGGTCTTGGACACCAAAATTGGACATATATATTGGAACGCATTCTTGGTTTTGTGCAACAAATTGAGGGAGAGATTGTATATGATCTCATGACTAATCCTAAGTAGGTTAGTGAATGCACTAGACCACCATTACATGTCAGAGGAGAAGGTTGTGAGAAGCATCATAGGGGGCATGGTTCTAGACATACAACCCAAAAATAGAGAGGAGGTTTTTTACCTACCATTTGCAAGCCAATTCTAGAAGATAACTTATGACATAGTAGACAGCTGGTAGAAAGAGCATGAACATGAGGCAAAAGGTATAGTGCAAGAGAAGTACCTTCTTGCCTAACCTCCTACCAAAAAATAGCTGGAAAAGTTGACATGACTAGGAGGTACATGATAGATGATATTGGTTACATTTTAGTTCTCCTAAGAAGAGTCATGGGATTCCCTGTGAGATTGTATATTCAATCTTCAGAGTTGATCATGGCACTAGACCTCCAGTACGTGTCAGAGGAGAACATTTTGAGAAGCATCACAGGGGGCATGGTTCTAGACATACACCCCAACAATAGAGAGAAGGTTTTTTACCTACCATCTACAAACCAATTCTAGAACATAACTTATGACATAGTAAACAGGTGGTAGAAAGAGCATGAACATGAGGCAAAAGGTATAGTGCAAGAGAAGTACCTTCTTTATTGACCTCCTACCAAAAAAAGAGCAAGGAAAGTTGACATGACTCAGAGGTACATGATATATGACATTGGTTACATTTTAGTTGTCCTAAGAAGAGTCATGGGACTCCATGTGACTAGTTGTCTTAATCTCTTGAAGACATATGATGTCCTTTTTTGTAAGATTATTGCACCATTTCCTAACCATGTACTTTTTGCCATACATCTCAAGCACTCTCACATTCCATCTATGTAAGTATATCATTTATATTGTAAAGGATTTTTATTCTTTTAGAGTCTGTCAAAACAATGTGGAGGATCTTTCCCTAATTTTCTATTCTCATTAGAAAAAGATTGTCTTTCAATCATTTTTCTCTTTTTTTCCATTCTTATTGGTAACTTCAATGAATGGATCTTCATTAACAATGCCAACTATAATGTTAATGTTTTTGTGGAAGACTATTGATTTCAATGTCTAGACTAGAACCTTATCTCTATTCATGGATTCATCAGGGCTTTCCTAAACTATTATTCTCTTTCCTTAATGGTTTTAAGAGATAGTTGTTGTGCATTAAGGTTGGTTGGGGATAAAGCCATAACATTACCCTCAACCTTCTCCTTATCAAAACCAAAAAATGGTTGGCAATTTGTTAGGGAATTGGGCAGACCATAGCCTAAGGGTATGACTTAAAAATATTCTTCAAACAAAGGGTTATTTAGGCTGATTAACTTATCATTGTTTTTTTTTTCGAAAGCCTAATTAGGGAAATCACTATTATGGTTCTTGGAAGATATTCAGCTACCATTTAAACCTTTATCTATAGGTGGATTGGCTATATTAAAGATATTAACCCTAGAATTTTGTACAATGCCTCCATCTCTACCAGAATCACTCGCACTCATTCCCTCTCTAGGGTTAGATTTAAAATTTCTATGAAAATTAGGCTTTTGCATGATGCATAGAGTCAAACACTCCTTTTTGGTGTGTCAATTCCTTTTACAATGGAAGCAAGACCCTTGATTCCCTAAAACAAAAACTTCCCACAAAAATTTATCCTCTTCTAGGTCCATCGAAATGTAGTTTGGAAACTAAATATCAGGTGCTAGGGCTATCTGAATCCTCACATTAAAATTTGGTAAGGTATACATAGCATCTTCCACTTGTAAATTAGAGCCAAGAGACTGGACAATTTGAGCAATAAATGGCCAAAATTCAACCTAAAGGATTTTTATTTTTATCTGGTGAGGAGTGGCATGGATCACAACCTACTTGACTAGTCCTTTAGCCAACCATTGAAAGGCCCAAAACAATGACCTACCTATATTCCAATAAATTATTTTAGGTACTCTTTCCTAGATTCCATGGGTTTTAAAGGAAACCACAAAAGATCTCTTTTGAATCATTCTACAAAAACTTTTTTGGATTCATAGCTTCCTCCCTGAAATGTTAGCAATCAAATCATCAGAAAAAGTACAAGAAGGTAAAGAATATTTATCACAAAAAATAAAGAAGATAGAAATTTCCTTCAATCTTATTTTTTCTTTTCTAATAGCCAAGATAATATCTTCATTTGGGGAGAGAGAGAGAGAGAGAGAGAGAGAGAGAGAGAGAGAGAGAGAGAGAGAGAGAGAGAGAGAGAGAGAGAGAGAGAGAGAGTGTGTGTGTGTGTGTGTGTGTGTTTTAAAGTCATTAGGTGGAGACTTACCATCTAGACTATCTCCATAGGCTTCTCTTCTAGGTTCTCTCCCACCTAATCCACTTCCATTGATTGAGGGTCAACTCTAATTTCCTTCCTCCCTACAAAAAACTTCATTCAAAAATGTCAAAGGTGGACATTATGGTTAGAATGATTAGCTAAAAATTGCATTATATGATGACTTAATCCCTCAATTATCATTAGCCTAAGGATTTAACATGGGCATCACTATAATCATCATCCATAATCATTTTATCAATGTCCATTCTAGATTCAGGATGATGATGACTATTCACTCCTTTGTGCATGGGTGAATCTAGTTCTAGGAGATGAGAGAACACAACTCCTGCGACATGTTTACAAGAACCCTAATCAACACTCAAACATAGATCATAAGAAAATATGAAAGAGAAAAAAAGACTTGCAAGCATACCAAAAAGGTGATGGCAAGGACACATAAGTCAAGGAAAACCACACAGGCCACACAAAGAAATGTAAAGTAGCTACAAAGTTTGCAGCAAGTATGACTGTTAATGATGCATCCACCAAGAGTTGCCTAGTTTTAGATCTTTCCCTTTGCAATTTCAAAACCTAAAATGGACATTTATTGAAAATTGTCATTACAATATATAAGAACAAAACCATAATAATTTTATCAAAGAGGGAGATGCATAATTGTCTTATAGGGAAAATTAGAATAGTAATCATACATAATGGAGAAATGCAATTATGGTAGAAAATTTGCAAGAAGTTGTTATTCCAACAAACATGGATGTCTTAGTTTATAAAGAAAACTAAGAGAAATTCCTAAGAGATAAAGAGAAACATTTAGATACAATGCTAATATAATTTGGTCTAAACTTAAACTTTTGGAGAGCTTTTTGAGAGAACCTAAGATGAAATTGTATTCTATTCAACATAAGAGGATGATGATGGAACTAAGAAGATTCCAACATGTGGATAAAGGCATAAAAGCCTTAGGAATGAGAGTTAGAATGTAGGATTGGGTATGCTAGACGAAACAATCTAAGTCAATTTAAAGACCAAGGGTGACTACAAGGAGATTTCAATTAGGAAGCATGAAGAAAAAGAAGGAAAAAAATCATCTCCACACTATGAAGAGGATGTAGGTGTTCAAAGATGATAAATGCACATAGAAGAATGAAAGATTACCTATTTGTAGACACTGGTGGAGAGAAGAAATAAATCATTTGTATGACTAATAGTCATATTTTTAGATTTAATGATTATTATAATATGCTTATTTCATGTGTAGATACATGTAAAATTGAGAGATTGAAATATGATTATCTCTCTTCAGACAACCATGGAGGAGGGAAAAGGTCCCTTAAACATTTAGATAAAAAAATGTCAAGTGTTGAAGAATGGAAGCCAAATAGTGAAATGATAGTGAATGTCATAAATATTTTAAAATTTGAAGTAGAGTTCAAATGGAGCAATCTTAGAGTAATGGATAGTTGAAAAAAATGCTATCTATTAAGATTAAGAAGCTATGTATGTTGATGCGAAAATTATATAAGAGTCGAAAAACTATTCTAAAGAAGAAAATCAACCACATAAATTAACTGATGAAGGGCGCTCCCCTTAATACCATAAACCATAACAAAAATTTAAAAATAACAACTAATGTGAGAATAAAATATTGACTTCTTATTTGCACTGCAAATGTAGAATTACAGAATTAACAAGTATAATATGCTAACCCACATTGACGCCTTCATTATAGTAATCTACAAGACGAAGTTGTGAACTACCATGGTCCAAAGTTGTTCTAGACAATGTTTAGGATTTCTTAAATAGGCAATTTTATGTGACTCGAGAAGGTTCTAGACATCGAAATTTAATACCTAGGGTTGACAAACCCTAAAAATACATATAGAGTTAGCCAAATACATCTTTTATAATTATTTTAGATATTTCGGGTAGCCCAACTTTGAAAGGCCATAATGTTAGGAATAAGGTGTCTCAACCTTGGATAATTCCTATTCTTATTATTTGTTTTGTAAAATGTATTTCTTCCAAATAATGCTGATGTGTCGACATCTTGAATTGTGTATAAGGAGATCATAGCTAAAATGATTATGACGGATTCCTATGACATGTAAGAGCTATGTTAGGAAGATTCAATGATAGGTGAAGACATGTGGTAACTGATAAATTTGAGTACTGTACACTCTACCCAAATAGTGGGGTTCGGGGCATTGGCCCAAAAAAATTGGTAGGGTTCCTATTTTCTCAGAGAATGGTAAAATCCTACTACGGTTACCTTTGGGAGTAACCCTAAAAGTGAAGTTCATGTTATAAGCATTTTTACGGTTGTGAAGAGGGATGTGAGAAAGTGTATTGTTGGTACTGTGAGTTGCTACTGGAGTCTTCGATTGTCATTGTTGAACTTGCATTGCAAGTGTATTGTAACCTTGTGTTGAAGATAATACATTGTGCAGGTTCTGGAGGGGTGGGGTTGTTTTACCGAAAAGTTTTTTCCCATCGAAAAATCTTTGTGTTATGTGTTTCTTTCTCTGTCTATTTTCTTTATGCTTGGTTTGCTATAATATTGTTGTTTACATGATAGTGAATCTATAAGTGTAAAAAAATTTAATAGGATTTGCACCATACTTCTCTTAAGAGATTAGTGTAGGAAGTTGTTTTCGCACTTGAGTTTCCTTACAAGTGGTATCAGAGCTTGATCAACTTTTGATCCTAGTTGTTGGATAGGGTTTTTTGAGCTAATCTCAAGTGGATTAGGAGTCTTGTGCAGAGCATCCTAAATCTTATTTGCAGATTGAGATGGCAAGTTCATCATATGGAAGAATGGAGGTGGAGAAATTTAATGGCACTAATTTTGAGTTGTGGAAACTCAAGATGGAAGACATGTTGGAAGATTGTGACCTATGGGATATTAAAGACCATAAAGCTAAGGGTCTCATAAGACTTTGTTTAACTGATGTAGTCCTTCTATATGTTCTAGATGAGAAAACTACGTATAGTTTGTGGGAAAGACTTGGGGTCATGTATTAGGCCAAATCTTTGGTGAACACATTATTCTTGAGGAAGAATTTGTACTCTCTGCGAATGGAGGACGGTGGATCCTTAACAAATCATTTAAATGCATTTAATCTGCTGGCTGCACAGTTGACATCAGTTGGTGTCAAGTTAGAGGAGGAGGATCGTTGCTACACAATTTTGTGTTCTTTATCGGATTCATGGGACCATCTTGTGATGGCTCTCGAAAGTACATTATTCACCTTCAAAATGGATGATGTGGTGTCTTTGCTGCTATTATAGGAGATGCAAAGAAATGCTTTTGTTTCAAGAAAAGAAGCCCTTGCTGTTCGTGGGAGATCCACAGAAAGAGGGAAGAAAAATGACAATAAGTCTAACAATAAGGGTAGATCCAAATCCTGTGGGAAGTCAAAGACTTCCAATAAGTCCAAGGAAAAATGTTGGAACTACGATAAACCTGGGAACTTTCGTAAAGACTACAAAGAGCTAAAGAAGAAGAAGAAAGGTTTAGATTCAGCTTCAGAGAAATCTCAAGAAGATGGCGATGGATTCATCGTAGCTTTGGCAGCCCATACGTCTGATGATGTGTGGTTGGTTGATGCAGCTGAATCTTTTGACATGACCTCTTATCGAAACTGGTTCTCAAAATATGAAGAGTTCAATGGTGGAAAGGTGTACTTGGGTGATGATTCTCACCTAAAGATAGTTGGGCGCGGAAGGGTCACTATCAAATTTCCTGATGGATGAGTAAAGGGAATCAATGGAGTTATGCACATTCTAGGTTTGGCATGAAACCTATTATCTATAAGTATGCTGGATGATGTAGGTGTGCAAGTTGGTTTTTCAAAAGAAGGATGCAAGATGATGAGAGGATTGATAGTGCTTGCAAGGAGTACTAGGAGAGGTACCTTATTTCAGCTAGATGCATGTATTCCTCTATGTAATAGTTCTTCATCCTCACCATCTGAACGAGTAGTGAATAATTCTATGGTTATTGGTTCTGATGGAAATGCAAACAATTTGGAAGGTAAGCTTCTTGTAGAAAAGACAATGTTGCAGCATATGAGATTTGGTCAAATTGGTGAAAAGGGTCTCAGAACCCTAAAAAATAAAAATCTCGTTGAGGGGTTAAATGATTGCAATCTCAAGTTCGACTTCTGTGAACACTGTGTCTATGGTAAACAAAATCGTGTTCAATTTTACTCTAGTTCTCACAAATCTTCTGATATTTTGGATCTTATTCATTCTGATGTATTTGGTCCTGTAAAAGTTCCTTCAATCTCCAAGTCTATATTTTTTGTATCTCTCATAGATGATTATAGTAGAAGGACATGCATTTATTTCCTTAAAAGTAAGACACAAGTCTTTAGTTGATTAAAGGAATTTAAAGCACTTGTAGAGAATTAGACTAGTAAGAAGATTAAGTGTGTGAGAACTGACAATGGTGGTGAGTTTTTCTTAGCAGAGTTTGAACAATTCTGTAAAGAACAAGGTATTGAGAGGCATAAGACAACTCCTTATACCCTAGAGCAAAATGGAGTTGTAGAGAGAATGAACATGATACTGATGGAGAAGGCTAGGAGTATGCTTAGTGGAGCTGGTTTAGAACAAAGGTTTTGGGCCGAAGCTATGGCCATTGCTTGCTATCTAGTTAATAGATCTCCTACATCAACCCTTGTTGGTAAGACACCCATGGAGGTGTGGTCTGGTAAGAAGCCTTCAATTAGACATCTTCATGTTTTTGGTTGTGAAGCTTATGCACATGTTCCAAAGGAGAAAAGATCTAAGTTGGAAAACAAAGCTGTTAAATATATTTTCATCGGGTACAGTGCTGGTGTGAAAGGATACAAGCTTTGGGATCCTGTGACTAGTAAGGTGTTGTATAGTAGAAATGCTATTTTTAGAGAGCTAACATCTTCTCCTATTGTGCTACAACCAGATGAAAAAGAAAAGAAAAAATATGTTGTTCAGTTGCCTCCTACCCCTAAGAAGACTGAATAGAGAGACCATGTTGGGTCTAATGATGAGGAGAGCTCTAGCAGCTCTGATAGTTCAAAAGAAGAGGAAGAATAACCTCAACTGTAGCCCTTGAGGAGATACACGAGAGAAAGAAAGAAACCAAAAATTTTTGGTTATTCTATGTTAGATTCTAGTTGTGCTTTTACTTTGATTACTAACACTGATGAGCCTAGATCTGTGAAGGAGGCTTTGGGCATGGAAGATGCAGGTTCTTGGATTGAGGCTATGGATGATGAGATGGCTTTGTTAGAGAAAAAAAATACTTGGGACCTTGTACCTTTTCCTAAAGGGAGAAAATCCGTTGGCTATAAATAGGTGTTCAAGAAGAAATTATGTGCAGATGGCAGTGTTGAAAGGTACAAAGCTAGATTGGTTGCAAAGGGGTATTCACAGGTAGAGGGAATAGATTATGGTGAAATATTCTCTCCTATTGCAAAGTTTACATCCATTAGATTTTTGTTATCTCTTGCTGCATCATATGATTTAAAGATAGAGAAGATGGATACGAAGACAACTTTCCTTCATGGTGATTTGGAGGAAGAGATTTATATGTCACAGCTTGAGCACTACATTGTTAAAGGTAAAGAATCCTTAGTTTTTAGATTAAAGAAATCTCTATATGGTTTGAAGCAATCTCCTAGGATGTGGTACCTTAAGTTTGATGCCTTTGTGTTGTCAATTGGATTTGTAAGATTGAAATCAGATCATTGTGTTTATTTTAGAGTTGAAAATGATCGCCTTCTTATTGTTGCATTATATGTTGATGATATGCTACTGTTTGGGAAGGGTAAGGGTATGATTTCTAATTTTAAATCTCAGTTGTCAGCATAGTTTGAGATGAAAGATATTGGGGCAACTAGGTACATCTTGGGTATGGAAATCAATAGAGATAGGTCTAACAAAAAACTTTGGTTGAGTCAGAGTAAGTATGTGAACTCTTTGTTGGATATGTTCAGCATGGCAAATTGTAGACCACTATGTGTTCCTATTCCTGTGGGAAAAAAGTTATCTATAGATGATTGTCCAAAATCTCCTAGTGAGATGGAGGACATGAGTAGAGTACCTTATGCTAGTACAGTTGGCAGTCTTATGCATGCTCTGGTCTATACTAGACCAGACATTGCCCAAGAAGTGGGAGTCCTAAGTCATTTTATGGCTAATCCTGGATGGGTACATTGGGATGCAGTTAAGCGAGTATTCAAATATTTGAGGGGTACATCATATTACTCCATATTTTATCATGGTAACTCTTCTAGATCTTCGCATTCATCTTGTATTCATGGGTTTGTGGACTTAGATTGGGTAGGTGATATTGACCGTGGGAGATCCAGCAGTGCTTATGTGTTTACTATGTTTGGTGGTGCCATCAGTTGGATGAGCAAGCGATAACCTGTGGTTGCTTTGTCCACTACAGAAGCTGAGTACATGGCTACTAGTCATGCTTGTAAGGAAGACATTTGGCTAAAGAGATTGTGTTCTGATGTTGGTGTTGATGCAAAATAGATTACTATTTGGTGTGACAGTCAGAGAGCTATTTTCCTTGCGAAGAATCCAACTTTCCATGCCAGAACGAAGCACATTGATGTGTAGTTTCACTTTGTCAGAGATATGGTGGAAGATGGAAAGGTAAATTTGGAGAAGGTAGATACAGTGAAGAATGTTGCAGATGCATTAACGAAACCAGTGGGCACTGAAGAAGTTCATATGGTGTTTGGAGTCTATGGGCCTTTCAGCCTATAGCGGTTAGTTCCTATTATGTTGTTACTCTTACAAGGTGTTCGACAAGTGGGAGAATGTTAGGAATAAGGTGTCTCAACCTTGGATAATTCCTATTCTTATTATTTGTTTTATAAAATGTATTTTTTGCAAATAATGTTGATGTGTCGCCATCTTGAATTGTATATAAGGAGATAGTAGCTAAAACGGTTATGACGGATTCCTATGACATGTAAGAGCTATGTTAGGAAGATTCATGATAGGTGAAGACATGTGGCAACTGATAAATTTGAGTACTGTACACTCTACCCAAATAGTGGGGTTTGGGGCATCAGCCCAAAAAAAAATTTAGGGTTGCTATTTTCTCAGAGAATGATAAATCCCTAATACGGTTACCTTTGGGAGTAACCCTAAAAGTGAAGTGCATGTTATAAGTATTTTTAGGGTTGTGAAGAGAGATGTGAGAAAGTGCATTGTTGGTACTGTGAGTTGCTACTGGAGTCTTCGATTGCCACTGTTGAACTTGCATTGCAAGTGTATTGTAACCTTGTGTTGAAGATAATACATTATGCAGGTTCTGGAGGGGTGGGGTTGTTTTACTGAAAGCTTTTTCCCCATCGAAAAATCTTTGTGTTATGTGTTTCTTTCTTTGTCTATTTTCTTTATGCTTGGTTTGTTGTAATATTGTTGTTTACATGATATTGAATCTGTACGTGTAAAATATTTTAATAGGATTTGCACCATACTTCTCTTAAGAGATTACTGTAGGAAGCTATTTTCGGACCTGAGTTTCCTTACACATAACTCACGAACTGTTGCTTTGATTGGCTATTATAACTACTTTTAAAAAATGCTAGCTCCCTTTTGTCAAGTTTTTGGACCTCATCTAGGCACTCTAAGGCCTCCAACAATGAGCCTAAAGATTTTTCTACAAAATTTTCCACCAAATATCCAAATTAACTTCTCTGATACTTAAGCTGGAGCAATGAGATTTTTATGGTAGGCTTATGAGTCTAAAATGAACCTTCATGTAGAAAATGAGAATATTCTGAGCTCATATGAAAAACTTACTAAAAATAGCAAGTTTCGATAAATAGTAACCACCCTATCTACTTGTCCTTATTAAAATAGAAAAGACTGGAAATAAAATATTTTTTGGTGATGCGAGATTGCTCTTACACCAAGGATGCTCCTAAATCATTAACTGACCTCAAAAGGATACATCAGGAGGACAAATAGAAAATTGGAAACTAAAGTATGGAAATCTTCAAGATTGAGTAAAGAAACAACATATCAACAACTACAAGATGTAACTATAACAAAGCTTATAAAAAACTCCAATGCTATAATGGAATTTATTGAACATGTTTGGGATAAGTAGGATAGTGGACAATGACAAAGAGAAGTTTTTGATCCAAGAGGAAAATAAGCTATAGTAAATGCACCTATAATTGGGAAATGTCAGACAAGTTCCAATCAAAGAAAACTATTAAAAACTCATGGACAAGAGTCCATAAACACGTTTTTATTCCTTGGGAGTGTGATATAAGCCTATTTAATTATTATTTTGTTTTTTCCTTTATTGCTAAATAAAAGGTTTTGAATCTTTAAATAAAATTCATTTTAATGAGAACATAGGAGGTTAGAACTATTTTATAAATATTAGGATCTTGATCGAATATGTTCGGGGTGTACTTTAGTTAATCGATGTTTATAAAATGAGGCAAACTTTTGGCCTTTGAGAGGATAAGATCTCTCTCTGTGTCTCTCTCTCTCAGCCCCCCCCCCCACACACACACACACATTTTTTATGATTTTAGTTTTCATCAAATAGAGAGGTATACTATATATTAATTACATTATTCAAATATTTTAAACATCAATTAATTGATATAAGTAACAACTATAATAAAGAATTCTATCATCAAATTTAAAATATAAATTAATATAAATACTCACACTTTATGTGTGTGTGTGTGTGTTTGTGGACATACATATATCCATACATACAGAGACAAACACACAGACATACACATATATGTGCACACACGCGCACACATACACACATATATTACTATTTATTTTTGTAATATGTTTAAATTTCAAAAATGCAATGATGATTTACATATAGTTAAACAATAAAAATATAAATTTTATTTTCAAATTTACGTAAAATAAAAAAATTGACACTTCTTACCGTCACTCAATTTAGAGAAACTCCTACACTGTACTAAATTTATGAGGATAACCATTTCTTTAATACTAAGCATTGCATTTAGGCGAGTCATTGAATAATGGCAATGAAGGTTTGGGTTTTGTCCACCTAATCTATGGTATCATGATAACTGTTTAGTTCCGCTTATTCATATCTACAACTTCTTATAAGAGATAGGAATCGAAAGAAACCACGCGGACTTAAAAAGGAAAACAAAATAAAACAATTACACCCCAGTATATTGTCGACACCCTGGTCTTTATCAGTTTCTGAATATATCCACCAGTCGCTTTCGGCTGCATCACTGTCATGAGATTTCCAGAAATGTTAACGGATGCTTGTATCTATCTAAAAGTATGGTGTCCAAAACAATATATACAAAAGCATGCATCACCTATCTAAATAATAACATACTAACTGTACCTGGATATTAAATGCATTGAAGTTACACATGTAACGTGTTTTTTTCATTTTGAACAAACATAATTTTATCGCACAAAAAGCAACAAAGTTTACTGGAAAACACTACAAGTTTTTGCAAACGAAACAAGAGAGGATGAAGAAATACATATGCTTTGATAGTCTTCAAAATTTGAAGCTGGAAGTTTTCGATGAAACCCCCTCCGCTAGCAGACGGATACCAGTATGCCCATGAATACTTACTAGATCACTTGTAACCCATAGGTCCAAGGGTCAAGCCGAGTGTAAAACCAATTAATTTATCACTATTTCAAAAATGATCTTCGATTTGGAGAGCATGACAAATAATTGTAGCTGATTGACAATTGACTTAAAGCTATTAGAAAATTGGAAATGAGGACAACAAATTGGAACTTAAAGATGGATTTACAATTGCACTATAAAAATAAATGTATCATTTATTTCATCATCTCCAATATTCTAGTTTTCTTCTCTTAGTATATTCTAGTATAGTTTTTCATTACAAGGAGCACAAATAGAGTCCTATAATTTTCTCTTATGTACTCTTAAAATTTTAATTTGATTTACTTGCAAACATCTTAAGCTTCCGGGTGATGATGATAGAATGAAAGAAGAAAATATCAAAGATAAAACATTCAAGCTATAGAAGATAAGAATACAGAAACCAAAAGTCTATGCTACAATAGATAAAGGAAGGGGAAGTAAGTAAAACACTGAAATTAGATAAGCATACAACTTGTAGGAACACAAGTAATAGTGTTGTAATTCCAACAACATATGTATTAGAAAATAGAAATGGCTACCCAACCACTGACCTTCAGGATTTTTCCATAGAAAAGCATCACACTAAAAAAAAACTCCTACTAGTCATAAGAGTTGTGGCCCTATCACCAACCTTCAAGTTAATTAACCTAAAAGAATAATATGTTACGTACTCACTTGTAGACTATACAACTAGAAGTCACTTATGCATGGCAAAACAATGAGGAAGTTGTCACGGGGAAGTAGAGGGTGCCTAAATTCACAAACATGTTTCATTGTAGTTCAATAAATTTTAGAATGCGCACTACCTATTATTCTGTCTTAGAATTTGCCAATGATTAATTAAAATCTTTTACATTTCTTGGGCACTATTTTAGCAATCTCTTAGAACATGGATGCTTTTATGTTCAAATTGTTATTTGTTTTTATAAATTTATGTCCATTTTTTATTTTTCTGCTCTACCCCCAAGATCCTTGTGGGAATTCCAATGCAGAAAGCCTTTTAGGTAGAGTTTGAGGTTGACATCTACCCGAGGTGTTTTTCTTCGATATCCTTGGCCTATTTTGGGTTTTTTAAATTTCTTTCCAACATAGTGCAGTTATCCCTTTTGATTTTCATTTCAAAATTGGTATAAGTGGGGGGTAGGGGAGTGTGGGGCTAGAGACATCTTCTCACTTTCATTCAATCCATTATTCAAGTAATCTATCCATTTCACCCATTATTTCATATGCAAATTCATGATAGGGCATACAACTGCGAGCAAGTTACTAAGGTGCATTTGACGAGCTCAAGCAAAGAAAAAATAGATTCATTGAAGGACATCATTTTATGTCATCAATTATGCATTCCTTTCTATATATCTAGCTTCTTTCCTCATTGGAGATAGTGGATAATCAAGGAAGGAGATCTACATTTGTCAATATTGCACAAGCATTCAAGCATTCATCCCTTTAAGAATTGGAGCATCCTCACATCCATGGATCTATGATTTGGCACTTGTAGATCTAATGCATTTTTTATTACATCTTACATCATGTGGACATTTACATTATTTATATATGAAAAATAACAAACACCATATCACGTACATAGTATTTACCATTATTTCAAACAAAGCGGGTTTCTAGTGGGTACTAATGTATTTTTCTATAGAAAAAATAACTATCACACCATGTGCATGAAACCAAACCACAAATATGTCATAATAAGTATGTTGTAAAAAGAAATAACCATTACTTGTACACACACACACATCGAACTTTATGTCACACTCCTATACGATATTTCATTGAGTAAATATAAGTTGCTTACTTTCTTGCTCCATTTTTTTCAAGATTTTTATTTGAAATAATGTTATACACCCACTACATACATGAAACCAAAACATGGATATGTGTTGATCAAGTATCTATGTAAACTAATGACCATTCATTATATATATGAAAAATAATAAATATCTTCTATATTGCGCTCACTATACACCATTATTTGAGAAACAATGGGTTTATAGTGGGCATCAATGAATTTTTTAACAACCAAAATAAGTTTTGTGTGTGTGTGCATGTGCACATGCATCTCTCTCTCTCTCTCTCTCTCTCTCTCTCTCTCTCTCTCTCTCTCTCTCTCTCCCCTCCCCCCTGTGTGTGCACGTGTGTGTGTGTGGGGGGGGGGGGCACGCGTGCGTGCATGTGCATATATGTGTATGTGTTTGCGCACATGTCCATATATATATATATATATATATAGTCCCTCTTCCAAAATTTAGGAAGAAAGTAAATGTGTTTCTCTTCCTATTCTTAATTTTAGGAAGAACATATCTTCATGTTTGTTCAACATATCTCACAATTCAATTAGTCACTTATCAAATACTTATTTTTTAATATGTAATACATTACACAAGATTTGAATTATATTTTGACCCAAAAAAGATTTCAAGTGTGTGTGTGTGTGTACACACACACACACCACACATAGACATATACGTACATACATATGCATATAGATACATATACATATAGATATACATATATATACATATATACATATGCATAAATATACATATGTAGATATGTGTGTGTATATATATATATATATATGTATATATACATATATATATATATATGTATATATGTATATGTGTGTATATATAGGTATGTTTATATATATGTATATATACATACATACATACACATATGCATATGCACGCACACACACACACGCACACACACACACACACACACACACACACACACACACACACACACACACACACACACACACACACACATATGCACACAACACTTATTGCATAACATTGAAAATGTTGAGGAAATATCTATGATATGGTAATAGTAAAAAACTAAGTAAATTACCAGTAAAATATTCTCAAAATACTCACTAGTAATCCATTCTTCTCTATGATACAACCAAAGAATAAAAACATGGTAAAAAATATTCACTAGAAATCAAGTGTGCGTAGTGTATATAAGATGGTTTTTTCCCTACTCTATTATTGCAAAGGCTCTTTTTTTATATAACAACATCTAGCCACCATGGACATGCTATGATTTATTTTTGTGTAAATTAATAATGAGTACTAATACACATCTATATAGCCAATTGTGCACTACAAGCTAAGCCAGTTTTGAAATATAACTAAAAATATTGGCAATAAAGAAAAGACTCAACATAAACCCATGAAATTTTACAACATGAAAAAAAAAACTATGGCAGCTAGAAACATCTGCTAGTAAATCACTCTTCTCTATAATGCATCCACACAATAACAACAAAGAGAACAAAAAATGACGTAGAAAAATAGAAAGAACTACAAATTCAGAACCTTGAAATACTCTCCATTCTAGCCAAGCAAGAAACATGTACAAACACCGTAATCCATCTAGTGATGCATGACACCTTGGATGTTGAGTGTGTACCTGGCATAGGGAAAACCACTAGTGACAGATATTCTAGAATGATTGATAATTACTTCTTGACCAAATCTTGTTTGCTAGTTAGACAACTTATACATCACACACTAAGATTTGATTCTTAGATATAAATTATAATACAAATTATATTATTTATTTCAATTAATTACCAATTATATTATTCTAATATTATTTATTTAATAATTTTATCACATTAATATAATTTAAAATAAAATAAATTATAGAAACACATATATCTTTATTTTTCTTAATAGGTAATCAACCAAAGCTTAGATTATTTATTATTCATTTATTATTATTATTAAGATTAATTATTGTTATGTGGTAATCTCAAGTAGATTCAAACCCAAGAGCTCCTCAATGAGAGGGTCACAATTTACTGATGTGTTGTATGCTCTTACCTTATATAGAAACACATATATCAAAATGTTAACAAGGAGATAAATTCATATATCTGAATATCAAATAACTAATTGAAAAATTTAATACTTAAAATATTTTTAAACTACAAAAATTACAAATAACTACAAAGATTTAAAACAATATTTGGAAATAGAAATATAATTATAAGGAAAAGAAAGGAGAAGTATAAGACATTTACTTTTTAAATTTTGAATAATTAATAACCACAATGATAGAAAATAAAAAATATTAATTACCATCATCATCTAAAATGAAAAAAGAAATACAATAAAATTATATTTTTACCTTTATAAGTAAATTAAAGAATATTTAGAAAATTAATTATAATAATAAGAAAAAATATTAATTGAAATAATAATAAAATAAACTACAAAATATTTTAATAGAATTACTTTCTTACATAAAATAATCAAAGTATTTATTCTTTATTTTCTAATGCTCTCCATAAAATATTATTTACACTTACATGTTTATTTTCAATAAAATTTTGAATTATTTAAGTCAATCTATATAATTACAAAATATCAATATAATTTAACAATATACTTATATTAATAATGATAAAAAATATATATATTAATGATATAATGTATCAATAATATTATTATTAAATATCATTTCAATTATTTCAATCTAAGGGAGTGATCCATGCACAATATGGTATTTGTGTCAAAGTGTATATTTTGTTCTTTATTGCTTAATGGTAGTATGCTACTAGTTCCCTCATAGTAACAAACCTTCTTTATGGAAAACCCCTTCTTGTATGTACTTATTTAAATATGAATTTCTCTATTAAATCCTTATAGGAGGTATGAATGGATATATGAGCACAACAAGGAAATGGTATGGGGAAATGTTGTTGTTCTTGCTAAAAACCATGTAGAGGACATCATGATAAATTATGGCTATCTTATGTATAATTATTATGATGATGGATATAAATTAACATTTTATGGTTTAAGTGTCCTAATCAAAATTGAGATCAGTTGATACGTTCAAGTTTGTTACTTTGTGATTTGAGACTTACTAGATTGATTTGACTTTTTGAACATTGATTTGTTCTAACGATGATATGAGGTGATTCACCTTACGATGATGATGTTGATTATGGTACATTGATGATTAGGATATATGCATTTGGATAGTTCAATATGCCCTATTGATGATGTTTACAATCTTTTAGATATACATATGCATTATGATGATTATTTTAGTATTTTAATTTGAGTTGATGAATATGTTATGATGATTCAATTATGAGATTTGTGATGATTAAATAGGTGTGCAAAAGTGAGAAAGGTTATTTAAATAAAATTTAAAATGTTTTGATCAATGTTATTATGTAAATTTGGTTTAAATATATGAATGTGATGTTATCAAAATAGTGATATTTGAATTGAGTGTGTAGGATAATTAACCAAGAAATTTATTAAGGAATGGGTAATTGACCTTATGTGCAGACTATACGACTAAGGTTGAATCCAATAAACTGATTTGAACCTCATTATCTAGTGTTTAATTTGTATTATAATCTAAATGTATGTGTATCATTTTATAATTTGTTACATGTCGAATGCTATGTAAAAGTAAATCTTATGGTGTCATTTGACACTCATTATATGCATATGTGTGTAGACATGTCAATTTAGAGTTAGCAGAGTAACCCATTAATCTAAGACTGATTAGCTAGTAACCTTGATTAATTCCCCTTAATTAGGGTTTAAGTGGAAATGTTACATCCTTAGGTTTTATTAAGATTAAATATATCAAACCACTTTTATAGGTCCTAAAATGATCCTAGAGGCCAAATTTAAGGTAATTCAAGTGCCCAAGTGGTATGTGCATGGGTTGGGAACCTTTTCCACCCTTTTAGAACTTCCTAGCAACATTATGACCCCTAAAATATCTCATTTTCCCTTTTATGCGAAAATGGACTATCTCCATGAGGTTAACCAAATTTCAACTCCTAAAAAGTTGTCTTTATGATAGGGGCAAGTGGGAAGACCATAGAAGGCTTAAATTCAATATTAGAGTTATTACTATTTTGGGTAGATAAGTTTAGAGGCTATTTAGAGCCCCCTTGAAGAGTTGGAAGAGAAGTCATCTTGGAATTTTAGCTCATCTCAAAAATCATTGCCATAACTGTTGTGATGGTAGGTTCTCCATTCCCATGGTTATGTTCTTGTTCATTTCTTGTATGTATTAAATTCTTGCATATTGTAGTATGTGCATGTTTGCACCATGTGAGGGATGGGTATTGTGGATTTTATTTGTTTCTTTTCCTTGTTTTGTTGGGGAAACTATGAAGGGATAACCAGCATTACACACCCTTTGATAGGGTAGAAGTGACCATGTATAGGAAAAGGGCTTAGTTGGACTCCAGCTCAGTGCGGAGTCTCTTCTCATGATGAGGAGAGGGAGAAAGTAAGGTGTTCTGGGCCCTTACTTGTCAAGACAAATTAAAATTTTTGGGGGGCAATAAGGAGAGATAGAAGTGAAATTTTGTGTGATTTGGTAGCCTTGGAAGAGGCACATGAGTTGTGTTCATGATGGACATCTCCTACCTAAAAAAATCCACCTTCTCCCTAGTCATAGATTCATTACAAAACCTACTCTACATATCTTATATGGGAACTATATGTTGAGTTGTGTCATTGTGATTGTTTTATAAATGTCACCTAGTCAGTTACTAGTTCTCCACAACCTCATTAAAACCATTACATTACAACATGTGTCCCTAGGGGTCCAAGGAACCCTAGGGAAATAGGGTAATCAATGCTATGGGTCCAACGGAGTCATAGGCTAGCCCATGACCCCATTCGACCCATTGCATCACTACATGTGGAAAATAGGGTAATTGATGCAATGTATCCAATGGGGTTAAGGGATAGTCCATGACACCATTTGACCCATTGCATTGCAATATGTGTCCATAGGGGTCCTAGGACCCATAGGGACATAGGGTAATTGGTGCAATGGCTCCAATGGGGTCATAGCCTAGACCATGACCCCATTTGCCCCACTATGTTATGACATGTGTGACTAGGGGTTCTAGGACCACAGGGACATAGGGTAATCAATGTAATGGCTCAAATGGGGTAGTGGGGTTGCCCACAACCCCATTTGACCCATTATATCATGACATGTGTCCCTAGTGGTCCCAAAACCTCTAAGAACATAGTGTAATTGATGAAATGGGTCAAATGAGGTCATGGACTAGCTCATGATCCCATTGGACCCATTGCATCTTGACATGTATACCTAGGAGTCCTAAGACCCTTAGGGATATAAGGTAATCAATGAAATGGGTCCAATACATTTGTAGGCTAGCCCACAACCCCATTGGACACATTGCATCCTGACATGTGTCTGTAGGGATCCTATAAACCCAAGAGACATAGGGTAATCAATGGTATGGATCAAATGGGGTCATAGGATATGTGTCATACACATTAGACCCATTGCATGATGACATGTGTCCCTAGGGGTCCTAGGATCCCTAGGGACATAAGGTAATCAATGCAATGGGTCTAATGGGATTGTAGGCTAGCTGACAAGCCCATTTGACCTATTTCATTCTTACATGTGTCCCTAGGGATCCTAGGACCCTAAGGGACATAGGCTAATCAATACTATAGTTCTAATGGGGTCATCAGCTAGCCCATGACGCTATTACACACATTGCATCGTGACATGTGTCCCTAGGGGTCCTAAGATTGCTACAGACATAGGATAATTGATGCAATGGGTTTAAGAGGGTCGTAGTCTAGCCCATGACCACATTGAACCTATTGCATCAAGACATGTGTCCTAGGACCCCTAGGGATATAGGGTAATTGATGCTATGGGTTGAATGGGGATGTAAGCTAGCCTAGGACACCTTTTGATTGATTATATCATGATATGTATTGCTAGGGATCCTAGGACCCTTAGGGACATAGCATAATCTATGTAATGGGTCGAATGGTGTTGTGGGCTAGACCATGACCCCATTGGACACATTGCATCACAAAATGTGTCCCTAGGGGTCCTAGTACCCCTAGTGTCATAGGGTAATCAATGATATGGGTCCAAAAGGGTCATTGGATACCGTATGAACCCATTTGACCCATTGTACTGTCACATGTGTCTCTAGTAGTCCTAGGACCCCTTAGGACATACGGTAATCGATGCAGTGGGTCCAATGGAGTTGTTATCTAGCCAATGCCCCATTGTACCCTTTGATTTGTGATGTGCGTCCTTATGGGCCCTAGGACCCCTAGGGACATAGTGTAATTGATGCTATGTGTCTAACGGGGTTGTTAGCTAGCCCACGACCCCATTCAACCCATTACATCTAACATGTATCCCTAGGGATTCTAGGACCCCTAGAGAGATAGGGTAATTGATGCAATGCATCAAATAGGGTCATTGGCTAGGCCACAACCCTATTCAACCCATTACATCATGATATGTGTACCTAGGGTTCCTAGGATCCCTCACAACATATGGTAATCAATGAAATGGGTCAAATGGGCCAATGACCTCATTGGACTGAGTGCATCATGATAGGTCTCCCTAGGGGACCTTAGACCCTTAGGGATATAGGGTAATTTATGGAATGGATAAAATGGGGTATTAGGCTAGCCAACGAACCCATTCAACCAATTGCATCATGACACGTGTCCCTAGGGGTCATAGTTCTCCTAGGGACATAAGGTAATTAATACAATGGGTTGAATGAGGTTGTGGGCTAGCTCATGACCCAATTTGTCCCATTGCATCACAATATGTGCCCCTAGTGGTCATAGGAACCCAAGGGACACAAGGTAATTGATGCAATAGATACAATGGCATTGTAGCCTAGCTGATGACTCCATTCAACCCATTACATCGCAACATGTGTCTCTAGGGTTTTTAGGACCCGTAGGGACATAGGTTAATCAATGCCATGGGTCTAATTGTATCATAGGCTAGCCCAGAACACTATTGGACACATTACATCATGAAATTTTTCTCTAGTGGTCCTAGGATGCCTGGGTACATAGTGTAATCAATGTAATGTGTCCAATGCGGTTGTTAGCTAGCCCATGACCTGATTGGACCCATTTCATCACCACATTTGTCCTTAGGGGTTCTAAGACCCCAAGGGACATAGGGTAATCAATGATATGGGTCCAATGGTGTTGTTTTCTAGAGCACAACCCCATTCAACCCATTATATTACGATATGTGTCCCTAGGGGTCCTAGGACCCATATGGATATAGGGGAATCAATGCAATAGATCAAATGGGGTCATAGGCTAGCCCACAACCCCATTGAACCCATTGCATCATGAAATGTATCCCCAAGGGTCCTTTGACCCCTAGGGACATAGAAAAATTGATGCTATGGGTTGAATAGGGTCCTAAGCTAGCGCATGAACCCATTTGATCATTTACATCACAACATGTGTCCCTAGGGGTCCTAGTACCCCTAGGGACATGGGGTAATCAATGCAATGGGTCAAATGAGGTCATGGGCTAGCTCACAACTGCATTCAATCCATTCCATCATGACATGTATCCCTAGCAATCCTAGGACTCCTAAGGACATAGGGTAATCGATTCAATAGGTCCAATAGTGTTGTGGGCTAGCCCATGACCCCATTTGACTCATTGCATTGTGACATGTGTCTTTAGGTTTCCTAGGACCCCTAAAAACATAGGTTAATCAATTTTATGATTCCAAACCTATCATAGGCTAGGCCACAACCCCATTGGACACATTGCATCACGACATGTGTCCTAAGGGGTCCTAGGACCCCTAGGGTCATAGGGTAATCGATGCAATGGATCCAATGGGGTCGTAGGCTAGCTCACAACCCTATTGGACCCATTGCATCACAACATGTGTCACTAGGGGTCCAAGGACCCCTATGGACTTAGTGTAATTGATGCTATGGTTCCAACAGGGTCACAGGCGAGCTCACAACCCCATTCGATCCATTGCATCCAGATATGTTTCCCTAGGGTAATTGGACCCCTAAGGACATAGGATAATTGATGCTATAGGTCCAATGGGGTCATAGGCTAGCCCACAACTCCATTCAACCCATTACATCTAGACATGTTTCCCTAGGGTTCCTAGGATCCCTAGGGACATAGGGGAATCGATGCAATGGGTCCAATGGGGTCATAACCTAGCCCATGACATTATTGGACCCATTGCATCATGACATGTGTCCCTAGGTTTCATAAGACCCCTAGGGATATAGGGTAATAAATACTATGGGTCAAATGGGGTCATAGGCTAGCCTACAACTCTATCAGACCCATTATATCATGACATGTGACCCTAGGGGTGCTAGGATCCCTAGGGACATAGGGTAATTGATGCAATGGGTCAAATGGTCCAATGACCCTATTCGACCCATTGCATTGTGACATGTGTCCATAGGGTCCTAGGACCCCTAAGGACATAGGGTAATCAATTCAATGGGTCCAATGGGGTTGTGGGGTAGCCCATGACTGCTTTTGACCCATTACATCATGACATGTGTCCCTAGGGGTCCTAGGACCCCTAGGTACATGGGGTAATTGATACAATGGTTCCAATGGTGTCTTGAGCTAGACCATGACCTCGTTCGACCCATTGCATTGATTGCCCTAGCCTATGATCCCATTACTATTTTTTAATAATGATATATTACTACATTATATAATAATAATATAATAATTGATTATATAATAATAATAATCATATATTACTATATTATATTTAATAATAATATTACTTTATTATATAATATAATAATATACTAATATATTGTAGTTTTTTATTTCCCATGCTTGCCCAATTGATTTTCCTCCAAATTTTGGGCGATCATTTCATGTACCAATTATCATATCCAGTATCCTAAGCTTGAATAAGATACCCAATATGGGATCATGTAATACAAATGTTTTACTAGCAAAATTTTTCCAAAATATTATTTGTCACTGCAAACCCAATAATTATGTTTTTTTGGGCCATTTTCACAAGTTTGGAGAAAAAAGATTGTTTGGGGCCCATTTGACTAAAAAGGTCACTACAAGATTTGATCAAGTGTCTAGTATTGTTGTCTAAATGAGAAGAAACCATCATGGAAAGGCTTAATGCAAAAGAAAGGTATTGAATGAAGACATTACAACATATAGGGAAAGGGACAAGCTAAATCACCAAAGGAAGAGATAAGGTATGTTAAATGTGAATCAAGTTGATGTTGTATTGATCAAAGGTGAAATCATAGAGTCAATAAATGAATATGTTCAGTTGGAGCATGAAAAACGTACCAATTTATAATGGTAATGATAGGATTGAAGATTTGGAGAATGAAAATTTACCATTTCATAATGTAAATTCCATGATTGACCAAGTCGAAAATGAAAATGCATAGGAACATTACATATCTCCTAATTATAATTGACATGAAGGTCCTAGAACACCAAAATGGATAATTGAAATTGATGAAATGATTATTACTAATTTGGAAGGAAAAAAATTAGAAAGAACCATTCGGTTATGGCTTCTAAACTATATAAGATTATTTTTGGCAACAAGACAATGGTGGAGAAATGCCAACATTTTATGCACTTATTAAAGATGTAAAAGATGACACCTATTCTTTCCAAATTGAAGATTCATGTCAATAAGAAAATGGAAGGAAATATCATTATTGTGAAGAATCTTTTCAGTGCTCTCAATAGCATTAGGAAAAATGGTAGGGAGAAGTATAAGAGAGTTTCTCAAAGGGTTATTACAACCTCTTTTTTAAGTCATCATTTCAAAAAGGGTAGATATATGATAAAAACTTGTATTGACTTGAAGCTAAATTGTACTACTTTGAGAAGACAACTTACTAGATGAGAGAGAATTGATGATCCTCTTCAAAATGATACATGGGCTTTTGGTGGGAGAGTTCCATGTTTTGGTAAGAAGCTAACTGATGATGTGAAGCAAGAAATTATATAGTTTTGGCACTCTAGCTCAAGAGTATCACCCAATGCTAAAGACATATTGAAATTGAGAATTGGCATTGAAGACCACACGCTACATCCTAAACACAATTTGGAGGTAAGTCAAACTATGTTGTTCAAAGAATTTAGAGAGAGTCATACAAGATTGCATATATCACAAAGGGCTTTTGAATCCTTGAAGCCATTTTATTGTGTGCCACTTAAAATTTGAAATACATGTTATTGCAAGTATCATGTGGAGTTTTCTATGCACCATGAACTATTATGCTCCAGTAGTTCTACTCTTCATAGTAAAGAAATGTTGGAGAATTGTGGTGCTAATGGGCTTCCAAAATCATCAAGAGACTTCCTAGATCAATTTTTATGTCCTAGAGTTGATGGTTGTTTCTTTTATAGAAATTCTTTGTTAAATGAGAAGTGTTCAACATGTGGTGGCTTATTCGAGTTTGATACATGTTTCCATGAGGGGTGCAAACAAGATCTTTGGAGGACAATAGTAAAAATTGGTATACAAAATGGTGAAATACACATTGAAGAGTAGAGGTGAGGACTTTAAATGTGAATTGGTTGCAAATAAAATCAATGTGGCTAGTTTTATTTAAAATTTCAAGACAAATCTTTTCTACAATTATGCAAGGCATAGTCATGAGTCTAAGTGGTTGGATCAATAAATTTAGAATGTGTAAGGATACTTTTCCCATTGGCACTATTATATCAATTGTTGACTTTGCAGAGAACTACACATTACAGTCCCAATGAGGCATAATCTTAGTATTATAACTCCATTCAGATTTCTATTTTTGTCCACATAACATATATACATGCCCCTAATAGTGTGGATAATAATTGAAAGATTATTAGAGAGTACCAATTTTACATGAGTGATGATAGATCTCACTTTCACAAGTTTGTGCAACATTGTTTTGAGAATTATTTTTATTTCTTATAGGAGCATGGCATTGCTATGGATAGATATATAATTTGGTTAGATAATTGCATAGGTTAATTCAAGAATGTTGTCATGTTTTATTAGTTATGTAGGATGCATGTAGAGAGTGGAGTGCCTCATGGTTGGAGTGTTGTTTAGTCTAGCCATAGCAAAGGGGAACATGATGGAGCAAGGGCATGCATGGAGAGAGCTTTAGTTAAGGAGAAATTCAAGATTTTAGGAGCAGAGCTTCTTGATGCTCATAGCATTGTTGATTGGTGTAGTTCAACATTATCACAAGGGGGACTCTTGATTTAGCAAGTACATAGGTTTTTTTGGTTGGTTCTTTTGATAGGTTCAAAATTAAAATAGAGAGAGGACCCTACAAGAACACTCAATTAGGTATATTTACTTCTTATGTTCTTTTGTTCATAATGATCCGGTGAATTGATGATAATCTTGTTTAATACGATTATTTACTAATAATTTTTTATAATATTGGAATGTAGGTACATCATTAAGAGTAGCCATATATGAAGATAAAAACTAAATAAGGACCAGAATGATGAAAAATCTATTCTATTTTTGAAACTACGATTTTTGGTAGTTTTTTATTGATGTAATAATGATGAAACACTTGAGATATTGTAAATGCATACTTGTTGATTTAATGTAAGAAACACGGATATTTTCACTTAATAAAATTAATTTGGAGGGACCTAAAGAATGATGATTATAATTAATACTAACACAAAACTTGCACTATACCCAATGCTAAAAATTTGAAGGAGCTAAAAAATAATGTTTTATTAAAACTATCATAGTGACACCCTTGCTTTGGCTACAAAGAGCCTCCAACCTTCGCAACCACCTAATACAAAAGAGTCTCCAAGGTTCTCTAACTATGTTTGGAGGTCAATCTTCCAAGGGTCATAACTTAGAGCTTGTTGGGGCTATTGGTGAAATGTCAAGTGCTAAAAGATGGTCATGTCAAGGTCTACAATAACCTATCTCATTTCAGAGAGATCCAATTTTGTTTGGATTTGGCACAACGATCTTGCTCAATGCCAAAACTTGTTCTATGTTTTAATTCATATGTGCATCACTACGTAACTTTGAAATGACTATTTTTGGTATCGAATCTTGAGCACCACTAGCTCTAGATGGGTGGGTGAACCCTAGAAATACCCTTTTTCTGGCCACAAAGAGCCTCCAAGATTTGTAGCCACCTCATAATGAAGAGTCTCTAAAGTGCTCTAAGTGTGTTTGAAGGTCAATCTTCTGAGGGTCATAACTCAAATCTCATGGGGGATATTGGTGAAATGTCAAATGCTATAGGACATTCATGTCAATGCCTACAATAACCTTTCTCATTTTGTAGAGATCAAATTCCATTTGGAATTGGCAAAATGATCTCACTCGATGCCAAAACTTACAGTGTACCTCAGTTCATAGGTGCATCATTGCATAAATTTGAAACTGCTGACCTTGGAATCAAAATCAACATGATTAGCTCTAGATGGGCAAGTAAACCCTAGTGAAACCATTATTCAGGCCACAAATAGCCTCCAACGCTCATAGCCACCTCGTACCAAAGAGTCTCCAAGGTGCTCTAAGTATGTTTGGAGGTTGATGTTTCAAGGGTTTTAACACAGAGCTTGTGGGGGAAGTTAGTGAAATTTTGCATGTTATAGGATGGTCATGTTAATGCCTATAATAACCTATCTCATTTTAGAGAGATCACATTCCATTTGGATTTGGCATAGCGATCTCGCTCGATGCCAAAACTTGCAGTGTGCCTTAGTTCATAGGTGCATCATTGTGTAACTTTGAAAGCACTAATATTGGCATCAAGTCATTAGTGTCATCAACTCTAGATGAGTTGGTCAACCCTAGTCACACCCTTGTTCTAACTGCAAAGAGCCTATAACGTTAGCTGCCACCCTATACCAAAGAGTCTCCAAGGTGCTCTAAGTGCATTAGGAGGTTGATTTTTTGAGGATTGTAACTTTGAGCTTGTAGGGGCTATTAGGGAAACATAAAATGTTACATGAAAGTCACATGGATTCCTAAACTAACCTATCCCATTTTAGAGAGATCACATTCTATTAAGATTCAACATAGTAATCTCGCTGAATGCCAAAACTTGTAGTGTGCCTTAGTTCATAGGTGCATCATTGCATAACTCTGAAACCACTAATCTTAACATGAAATTTTTAGTGCCATTACCTTTAGATGGGTAGCTAAACCCTAGTTCCACCCTTTTTTAGGCTGCAAAGAGCCTCCAACATTCACGACCACCTTGCATTGAAGATTCTCCAAGATGCTCTAAGTATTTTTGGAGGTTGATATTCTAAGGGTTGTAACTCTAAGCAAATAGCGGATATTAGAAAATTTTCAAATGCTATAGGAATATCATGTTGAGGCCTACAATAAACTATCTAATTTTGAAGATATCACATTCTATTTGGATTTGGCATGGAGTGATCTCTTTTGATGCTAAAACTTACAGTGTTCCTCAGTTCATAATTGCATCACTTTGTAACTGTGAAACTGTTGATCTTGCCTTCGAATCATCAATGCAATTATCTCTAGATGAGTGGGTAAATCATAGTGGCACCCTTGTTCTAGCCATGGATAGCCTCCAACATTCATAGCCACCCTATACCAAAGAGTCTCCAAGGTGCTCTAAGTATGTTTGGAGGTTGATGTTTCAAGGGTTGTAACATGGAGCTTGTGGGGGAATTCAATGAAATGTTGAATGCTACAAGATAGTCATGTTGATGCCTATAATAATTGATCTCATTTTAGAGAGATCACATTCTATTTAGATTCAGCATAGCAGTCTCACTGAATGCCAAAACTTGTAGTGTGCGTTAGTTCATAGGGGCATCACTACGTAACTTTGAAACCACTAATATTGGAATGTAATCATTAGTGTCATTAGCTTTGGATGGGTGAGTGAACCCTAGTCACACCCTTGTTCTAACTATAGAGAGCCTCCAACATTAGTAGATACCCTATACCAAAGAGTCTCCAAAGTGCTCTAAGTGCATTTGGAGGTTGATCTTCTTAGGGTCATAACTTGGAGCTTGTATAGACTATTAGTAAAACATCAAATGCCATAGGAAGGTCATGCTAATTCCTAAAATAACCTATCCCATTTTAGAGAGATCACATCTTGTTAAGATTCAACATAGCAATCTTGCTCAATGCCAAAACTTGTAGTGTGCCTCAGTTCATAGGTGCATCATTGTGTAACTTTGAAACCACTAATCTTGGCATCAAATTGTCAAAAAAATTAGCTCTAGATGGGTGGGTGAACCCTAGTTCCACCCTTATTTTGGCTATGGAGAGCCTCTAATGTTCGTGGCTACCCTACATCGAAGAGTCTCCAAGATGCTCTAAGTGCATTTGGTAGTTGTTCTTTCAAGGGTTGTAACTTTGACCTCATGGGGGATATCAATGAAATGTCGAATGATATAGGAAAGTCATATTGAGGCCTATAATAACCTATCTAATTTTAGAGAGATCACATTCTATTTAGATTCGACATGGAGTGATCTCTCTCAATGCCAAAACTTGCAGTGTGCCTCAGTTCAGAGGTGCATAACTATGTAACTTTTCAACCATTGATGTTGGCATCGAACTATTAGTGCTATTAGCTCTAGATGGGCAGGTGAACCCTAGTGACACCCTTGTTCTAGCTGTGGAGAGCCTCTAATGTTTGTGGTCACCCTATACCAAAGAGTCTTTAAGTTGCTCTAAGTGTGTTTGGAGGTTGATCTTTTGAGGGTTGTAACTTGGATCTTGTGGGGGCTATTGGTGAAAAGTTAAATGCAATAGAATAGTTATGTCGAGACCCACAATAAAAAATCTCATTATTAAGAGATCACATTCTATTTGGATTCAACAACATGATCTTGTTCGATGCCAAAACTTGTAGTGCACCTCAGTACATTAGTGCATCACGGTGCAACTTTGAAACTGTTGATCTTGGCATTGAATTGCTAGAGCCATTAGCTCTAGATGGGTGGGTGAACCATAGTGACACCCTTGTTCTAGCCATGGAGAGCCTCGAATACTCACATCCACTCCATACCAAAGAGTCTCCAAGGTGCTCTAAGTGTGTTTGGAGGTCGATCCTCCAAGGGTTGTAACTCAAAGCTCATGGGGGCTATTAGTGACATGTGGAATGGTACAAGATGGTCATACCAATTTCTATAATAACCTATCTTATTTTAGGGAGATCACATTCTATTTGGATTTGACACAATGATCTTGCTCAATGCAAAAACTTGTACTATTCCTCAGTTCATTGGTGCGCCATTGTGCAACTTTGAAATCATTGATCTTGTCATTGAATTGTTAGTACCATTAGCTCTAGATGGCTGGGTGAACCATAGTTATACCCTTATTCTAGCCATAGAGAGCATCCAACATTCATGGCCACTAAAGAGGTACTTTAAGGCATTTGGAGGTCAATCTCCTGAGGGTCATAACTCAAAGCTCGTGGGGGCTATTAGTGAAATGTTGAATGCTACAAGATGGTCATGCTAAGGTCTACAATAACCTAGTGATACCCCTTATTTTTACCTTAGAGCCCCAATGATGTTTGCAACTAGTACATACTAAAACATCCTAAGACCAAATTGGGCATGGATTTGGCCAACTATACACCTCTTAAGGGATTGTAGAGATCATTTTAAATTAAATATATATGATATAATTTCAAATTAAACATTGCATAAAAATTTGATAATAAAGGTTGTTAAAATATTCTTCACAAATTATTGCATTTGAATCAAATATAGCAAATATGATCAAAATGAATGATATTCTATAAACATAAAAAATACACATGATCTATGATAAATTGAACAATACTATACTAAATTAATATGTATATCATTGTGCACATAAATGAAAAAAATAAATATCAAAATACATGTATCCATAGATAAATTACATAAATATATATCAAAGTTCATGTATCCATAGATAATTTACACAAATATATATCAAAATACATAGATCAATATACAAAATGTGGCTGATCAGACCATCAAAATGTGTATAATATCAATGTTTTTGTATAACATGTGGCATATTACAACAACTATACTATCCTATGCTACTAGTGGATGATCAAAATGTAGCCTCTTCATTGAATTAGGTGGATCAAACACCTCCTACATAAACAAAAAAAGGAAAATGCAAAGTTAGACTACTAAATTCATATGATTCTATGTATCTAACATTGAATTTATAAAATTCATAATGATCCCTTTTTTAGTAAATATTTATCGTATTAAACTTTCATCATAAATACCTCTCTCATTGGCCTCTTGCATTGGTCAAGAGTACTTTCATATGTCAAGGTGCTTGGAACCTGGTTGGTTGTGGCCTGTATATGTTCAACTATGTTTGTCAGATGGATCTACAACTTAAACTATAACATTATAATTCATAGAAGAATAAATATATAACATATAATCAATAATTCAACTAAAACTTATGTCTATCAACTCCTCTAGATATAATGGTTGCATGAGAAAATATATCAAACTCTAACATCTAGCCTCATGTGCACTAGGTGTTTCCTATGAGATACAAAAACCTAGTTGTTAATATCATGGAAATCAGTTTTGAATTTGTTTATGAAAATAAGGAGAATAACAAATAAATGATACTTATACATATGATGGGGCTCTCATTATGAATGGAAATGCTAGAGGGTCTATGATGCCAAATCTTCCTAGACTCATCACTAGTAGCCATGCCATGTACAATAAAGAATGAATAAAATTTAATTAGAATAAAATATTTTACAAGAATGCATCGATATTTAATCACTTTAAAAGTACCTAATTACCTTTCCCTTGTCAATGGTCTCTGCCTCACCCCCACACTCTACCCCGCAATGACAAGTGATACTTGCAAGAGAAAAAAAATATTAGAAACTGTATATGCTCCAATATCAAATAGAAAAATAATGAGAACTCAAAATAATATACCTTAGATGTCTCAAGAAAAAATGAAATAGGTGAGAGTGTGACATTATCAACCTCTCTGAGCTCCTCCTTAGTCATCACATAAACATGAATGAAGATCACATACATGTATAAGTCAATATGGGTTCAAATTACTCTATTATAAAGATTAACTTTAAATCACATATGCCATAAGAAAAATGCATACATGTACTAACAAAGAAGGATCCCATGCCTCTACATGCCCCTCCTCTCTCACATTAGGGTGTGTAGCCTCTATACGTGCATCTGGTGGATCATCCTCCTCAAATACAAATTGATACTCAAAAAGATCACCTATGGGACCCATACAAATATTCTTGCATGTTATGCAAGTATGGGTCACACAAACATGTGATGAGCTTGCCAATGATGAACTTGCGCTAGCATCATCAACATGGGGAAGCAACACTAACTAGACTAGGATATTAATAGGCTATTCAATCTATGGATGTCTCTTATATTCTGAGAGCTAGTCTCTATAATGATATAAGGATGTTGCATTGGAGGAGGGGGGTAGATATCAGTAGTGGGGAAAAAAGTGTCAACTTCCTTTCACTAGGCAAAGGATGTATCTTGAGGAGCTCCTCCTCCTACACCCATGTTGGGCATCATGCTCCAGGAGGTGCAACACAAATTGGACATACAATTTTCTAATGAAATAGAATGGAATCTCTAAATTGTTGTGTAGAGATTAGAATTTTGTTCATTGGTAAGTGTTACATATGGTTTGCAAAATACTCAGTTCGGTGAGATTTTGTTCTATAAAATCTTTCATTCAATAAGGGTTTTGAGGGGGTAGGGGATCATTTGGTTGATGATTTTGAGGGGGTACTAGATCATTTTGTGGAGGGTTTTGAGGAACATTTTATCCTAGCTTAGTATCATCATTTGGCTCAACCATACCTATTAAATTGTAAAACAACATTTCTATTGAAAAAAACCTAGTTTTCAACAATTTATATTTAAAATTCCTAATTTATATTAAAATTCATTAAAAATCATAAAAATAAAACAAAAAAATATTACGTATATCATGCACCCATTCCTATATCTGAAACCCAAAATGAAGGCGACATAAACCAAACTCAAATTTTCTCTAAGGTTTTAGGTATTTGATCTTATATTGGATACCTGATTTTATATTGGATACCCAATATGATATTGGGTGCTCAATAATGGATCAAATAATCATTAAGGCTTGGCCCAACTTTTTCCCCTTGGTATTAGGATGGGTGGAAAATAGTCGGAGTAGATTTTAAAATGCTTTTAGACATTTTCAAACTCCACTCTTTTCACATTGCCACTTTTTGGCACAACATGATCTTGTACATACCCAGATATTCAATAATACATAAATATTTAAGTACATCATGTCACAACTTTTACTTAGTGTGGTCCACACTTTCCCAATGTCCTCTTAATGCTCAATCCAATCATCCCTTCTTATTCCATACTTGTAATGCCTAACCGTAGTTTACTTTTCATGTTGGATTGTCAAATTCTCTTAGGACATTTTTATGGTTAGTTTTACTTGGTTATTATATTTGATTCGATGTTATTTCAGACTCAGTTTATATATTTGATGAGCTACTTGATACTCAATTAGTACATGTGTTCATGATTACTCTTTCGATGATGATGCTAGTATAAATTGGTTTCAATTATATCTTATGATGATAGATAGAGAAATTATTTATATCCAATTCTATTGTTACATACCCCATACTTGCATGTGGATGGTGTACTTGTATGTTTGACATTTTTGATATGGTCGAGGGAGGGAGTTGTAGTCACTTGCTAATTGGGACCTACATGATGTACCACAAAGTATAACTTTAGTGGCTAATATTCACCAATTGGATAATCCCACTCATTAGGGACCCCAAAATTTGCTCTTTTTTGCACTTTTACAGTGGCCATGTTGCTTGCATTTTACAAACATTGGGTTCCATGCTTATACTAATTGTTAATAATAATGTAGAAGTATTTGTATTTTGGTGATGACTTCACCAAACCAATCTATTTCTTCCACATGGTAAATTTCATATATTTGCCTGCAATTTCTACTTCTTATACTAATCGATGTCATATTTGTTAGGTATAAGGTGTCTCAACCTTGGATAATTACTACTCTTGTTTTTTTTTTTGTAAATGTTTTTTTTGCAAATAATATAATTAAGTGTGAGTGTACATGTCTAGTTGGCATGTTGATGTGTCACTACACTTGCATGTGTCAGCATCTTCAACAGTGTTTAAGGAGATCATGACTAAAATGGTTTTGATGGATTCATATGATGCATAAGAGCTATCTTTGGAAGATTTGATGATGGGTGACAATGTGAAGACATGTGGTAATTCATCATTGAGTACTATACACTCAAGTCTCCTACTTTTCTAGAGAATGGTAAAACCCTAATACGATTATTCTTTGGAAGTTGCCCTAAAAATGGAAAGTGCTTAATATAAGCATTTTTAGGGTTGCAAATAGGAGAGAGTGAAAAGTGTATTGTTGGTTGGTACTATATTTTTCTTTCATGTCTTGAAATAACTTGCATTGCAAGTGTGTTGTAACCATTGTGTTGAAGATAATACATTGTGTAGGTTTTGGAGGGGTGGGATTGTTTTAACAAAAGGTTTTTCCCAACTAGTATATCTTTGTGTTTATGTGTTTTCTTTCTCTTATTTTTTTTCTATATTCATGTTTGACTATAATATTATTGTTTACATAATATAAAATCTAAAATTGTAAGGATTTAATAGGAATTTTCACAATACTTTCCTTAATGGATTAGTGTAGGAAGTTTTCACACTTGAGTTTCCTTACAAGTGGTATCAGAGCTTGATCAAATTTTGATCTTAGTTTTTGGGTAGAGTTTTGTGAGCTAATCTCAAGTTGAGTGGGAGTTTTTGTGCAAAGCGTTCTAAATCTTATTTGTAGATTGAGATGGCTAGTTCATCATACAAAAAAATGAATGCGGAGAAATTCAATGGTAGTAATTTTGAGTTGTGGAAACTCATGATGGAAGAATTGCTTGAGGATCATGATCTATGTGAGGTAGCCTTACTTGATGTGAAATCCGCAAAAATAACTCAAGTGGATTGGGATCTCAAGGATCAAAAAGCTAAGGGTCTCATTAGACTCTGTCTAGCTGATTTAGTTCTCCTGAATGTTCTCCATGAGAAGACTACAAATAGTTTGTGGACATCGATTTGGTCTATGTATTAGGCCAAATCTCTGGTGAACAAGTTGTTCCTAAGGAAGAAGTTTTATTTTCTAAGAATGGAGGAAGGAGGATCTATCACAGATCATCTAAATTCTAGGTGACATCATCTGGTGTCAAGATAGACGAGGAGGAGCAATGTATGAACCTATTATGCTCCTTGCTAGATTCATGGGACCATCTTGTGATGGCTCTTGGAAGTACTTTAGTCACTTTCAGAATGGATGATGTGGTGTCTTCACTGTTATCTAAGGAGACAAGGAGAAAGCTGTCATATTTAGCTAAGGAAGCTCTTGTTGTTCATGGGAGATCCAATGATAGAGGGAAGCAAAATGACAACAAGTCTAAAAAGGGTAGATCCAAATCCTATGGAAAATAAAAGACTCATAGAAAGTCCAAGGAAAAATTTTGGAACTGTGATAAGACTGGGCACTTCTGCAAAGACTGTAAAGAGCCAAAGAAGAAGAAGAAGGCCTCAGATTCTAGTTTAGAAAAATCTCAAGAAGTTCGCAATGCTCATGCATTTGATGATGTATGGTTGATAGACTTGGGTGTTTCTTTTGACATGACCTCTCATCAAAGTTGGTTCTCAAAGTATGAAGGTTTTTATGGTGGAATTTTGTACTTGGGTGATGATTCTCACCTAAAGATAGTTGGATGAGGACAGGTCACTATTAGATTCCCTGATGGCTGAGTAAAGGGGATCAACAAGGTAATGCACATCCTTGGTTTGACACAAAACCTATTATCTATAAGTAAGTTGAATTATGTAGGTGTGCAAGTTGTTTTTTCTAAATATGAATGCAAGATGATGAGAGGAGCTATGGTGCTTGTTAACAGCACTAGGAGAGGTAATCTATTTTAGCTTGACGCATGCATTTCTTAGTGAAATATTTCTTTAGTTTCAAAGAAGGGAGTAGCTATCACTTCATCCCCACCATCTGAATGAGTAGTAAAGAAGATTGTGGTTCTTGATTTTGAGGGTAGTGCAACATGTGTACCTAAAGGTGTAAACACATTGGAAGGAAAGCTTCCTATAGAAAAGAAAATGTTGTGGCATATGAGATTTGGCCACATTGGTGAGAAGGGTTATAGAACCCTAAAAAAAAAGAACATCATTGAGGGGTTAAATGATTATAATCTCAAATTTAACTTCTACGAACATTGTGCCTATAGTAAACAAAATTATGTTCAATTTTACTGTAGTTCTCACAAATCTTCTAATGTTTTGGATCTTATTCATTCTGATGTATTTGGTCTTGTAAAGGTTTCTTCAATCTCCAAGTCTATATTTTTTGTATCTATCATAGATGATTATAGTAGAAGGACATGAAGTTATTTCTTGAAAATTAAGGCACAAGTCTTTAGTCGGTTCAAGGAATTTAAAGCTCTTGTAGAGAATCAGAGTAGTAAGAAGATTAAGTGTGTTAGAATTGACAATGGTAGTGAGTTTTTCTAACCAGAGTTAAAAAAATTCTATAAAGAATGAGGTATCAAGAGGCATAAGACAACTCCTTATAACCCACAATAAAATGGAGTTGTAGAAAGAATGAATAGTACATTGATGGAGAAGGCTAGGAATATGCTTAGTGGAGCTAGTCTTGAACAAAGGTTTAGGGCTGAAGTTGTAGCCACTACTTGCTATCTGGTTAACAAATCTCCTACATTAGCCCTTGTTGGTAAGACACCCATGGAGGTGTGTTTTGGTAAAAAAAATTCAATTAGACATCTTTGTATTTTTTGTTGTGAAGCTTATGCACATGTTCCAAAGGAGAAAAGATCTAAGTTGGAAAACAAAGTTGTCAAATGTATTTTCATCAGATATGGTGTTGGTGTGAAAGGATACAAGCTTTGGGACCCTATGACTAGTATGGTGTTGCACAGAAGAAATTTTATTTTTAGAGAGCTAACATCTTCTCCTATTGTGCTAGAACTAGATGAAAAAGAAAATAAGGAAGATATTGATTAGTTGCCACCTATCCCTAAGAAGACTGAATAGAAAGACCATGTTGGGTCTAACGATGAGGAGAGCTCTAGTAGCTCTAATAGTTTAGAATAAGAGGAAGAACAACCTCATCCTAGCCCTTGAGGAGATCCACAAGAGTAAGAAAGTAGCCAAAATGGTTTGGTTATTCTATGTTAGATTCTAGTTGTGCTTTTGCTTTGATTACTAACATTGATGAGCCTAGATTTGTGAAAGAGGCTTTGGATATGGAAGATGTAGGTTCCTAGATTGAGGCCATGGATGATGAGATGGCTTCATTGGATACAAAAAAAACTTGGTACCTTGTACCTTTTCCTAAAGGATGGAAGTGTGTTCATAGAAAATGGGTGTTCAAGAAGAAATTTTGTACAGATGGTAGTGTTGAAAGGTACAAAGCTAGATTGGTTGCGAAGTGGTACTCATAGGTAGAGGGAATAGATTATGCTGAAATATTCTATCCTATTGAAAAGTTTCCAAACATTAGATTCCTATTATCTCTTGCTACATCATATGATTTAGAGATAGACTAGATGGATGTGAAGACAACTTTCCTTCATGGTGATTTGGATGAAGAGATTTATATGTCACAGCTTGAGCACTACATTGTTAAAGGTAAAGAATCTTTGGTTTGTAGATTAAAGAAGTCTCTATATGGTTTGAAACAATATCCTAGGATGTGATACCTTAATTTTGATGCCTTTGTGTTGTCAATTAGATTTGTAAGATTGAAATTAGATCATTGTGTTTATTTTAGAGTGGAAAATGATCGCTTCTTATTGTTGCATTATATATTGTTTCTTGAGAAGGGTAAGGGTATGGTTTTTGGTTTTAAATCTTAGTTGCTAGGATAGTTTGAAATGAAAGGTACATTTTGGGTATAGAAATCAATAGAGACAGGCCTAAAAAAAAAATTTGGTTGAATTAGAGTAAGTATGTGAAGTTTGTGTTGGATAGGTTCAACATGGTAGATTGTTGACCATTGTGTATTCCTATTTCTATGGGAACAAAGTTATTTGTAGATGATTGTCCAAAATCTCCTAGTGAGGTGGAGGACATGAGTAGCATACCTTATGCTAGTATAGTTGGCAGTCTTATGTATGCTATGGTCTATACTAGACTAGACATTCCTCAAGTAGTGAGAGTTCTGAGTCAGTTTTTGGCTAATCCTAGATGAGTAAATTGGGATGAAATTAAGAGAGTATTTAGATATTTGAGGGGTACATTAGATTAATCCATTTTTTTATCATGGTAACTCTTTTGGAGCTTCGCATTCAGTTTGTATTTGTGGGTTTGTGGATTTAGATTGGGTAGGTGATATTGACAACAAGAGATCGACCAATGCTTATGTGTTCACTATGTTTGGTGGTGCCATCAGTTGGATGAGTCAGTGATAACTTGTGGTTTTTTTTTTCACTATAGACGATGAGTACATGGCTGCTACTCATGCTTGTAAGGAATCCATTTGGCTTAGGAGATTTCATTTTGATATTGGTATTGATGCAGGATAGATTACTAATTGGTGCGATAGTCAGAGTGCTATTTTCCTTGCAAAGAATCCAACTTTCCATGCCAAAATGAAGCACATTGATGTGCAATTTCACTTTGTGAGAGATATGGTGGAAGATGGAAATGTAAATATGGAGAAGGTAGATCCTATAAATAATGTTGCAAATGCATTGACAAAACCAATGGGTATAGAGAAGTTCGAGTGGTGTTTGGAGTCTATGGGCCTTTCATGTTAGAGTAAATAATTAATAATTACTTATTTATTCTATTTACTTAAGCTTACTTAGGCTAATGCATTTATTTAATATTTAGTAGTTAATTGTTGTAGTGATGAGTTTTTGACAACATGGGACTTTGTTCCCTTCTAGCATGTACCACCTTTTTTTGGATGCTTAGTTGTCAACCTTATCTTCTACCACTTTCTAGCTTTTTCTACAAGCTTCCATGAAGCCTTTATAGTCAAGCTCTCTCATTGTATCTCTCATGAAATTTTCATTGTAAATACAATTTCCTTGTTTTGTAATATGCTTTCTCTCAAGTCCATTTAGGGTTTTTCCAAGCTCCACCTCTTCCTTCTTGGTTTCCATTTGAGAGGTTATTTGCATGCAGGTGATCTTGGTGAGCTATGTTATTGGATTTTATCAACTCCTACATGGTACCAGAGCTTCCTTGCTACTACTTTGTTGAAAGATTTTTGAAGCCATGATTTAGAGATACAAACCTTGGAAGAGCATTTTTTCAGAGCACTTTGGGCCCAAATGGACACTGCCATTAGATTTGGAAGGGCATTTACAATCACAATTCATCTAAAATTTGACAATTTTGGAGACAAAGCTCTGGGAGGCAATTTTATTTTATTTCAAGCCTTGCTATATAGACTGTATGGACAATTTGGCATTTAAAAAAAAAAGAAAGCACATAGTGTCCCACTGTAAGGCTGCCCATGCCCCACCATAGTCCAATAGTGCCACCTTCCACCTCTCAGACCCTACCTTAGCTCATGCAGTGGCACCCTGGTTCTCTCTGTTGATAGTGCCTCTAATTTTGCCACCTCTGCCAGCTTCTCCCCACTCTGTGTTGCCTCTTCCCAGTCTACTCTGCCTCCTTATATTTCCACTCTACTAGTGTCTGCAAGTTATCAGTCGATACTTCTAGCACATCTACCACTCTGGCCCAATCAACAAGGACACTCAACACCACATGGCCACTCTTCACTGCATAGTTAGTGCATCTTACGTGTGAAACATGTCATGGGTGCCATGTGGACCCTACCATATTAGCCATACCTACCATGTAGCATCCATGTGACACTACCACATGGCTCTTTTTTTGTGGCAATGGACTCCAGGCCATTAAATTTTTTGCCATGAAATGCTGACATTAGCATGATGTCAGCACCACATTAGTGCCCCTACCGAGCTCTCTAGGATCATTTTGGACCTACTTGCAATTTTTTGGCCATAACTTGGGCATATAGAGGTATTGTTCTGATTTGAAAGAAGTGCCAAAAAGTTGGTCCCGAGATGGAGACATTGGTGTAAGTATTTTTAGGTTTTGATGTAGTTTTTTTTTGCTTGTTTTTGTAGTTGAAGTTTAAAGTTCTATTTTTGACTCTAGCATGCATATCTTTTCTGTCCTATGTCAGTTTTCTAAAAATGTTATATTTTTGGAAAGTTGGTTTTGTCATCTTTTTAGAAATGTGGTGTTTTTCCTTAGATTTTGGCCTATACTCTTTCTATCATGTTTTTTGGTATTTTTTCTCTATGGTGGATATCTTGGGTGTTTTGGGTCCAAGGATCATTTTTCTGGCATGGTTTCCTCTATTTTGGGTTGTACTATCTTTTGTGTCAACTTTTTTCCTTTTTTGATCATTATAGACATTAGTTGTAAGCACTTTTATGTACACACAATGAGATAAAGTGTCCCTCTTGCATTCGTGTTCATGAACATTATTTTGGGACAATTATACTTGCACTATTTTTATAAAGCACCATGGGGGGATAGTTGTTTGTTGTTTTAGGCCTTCTTCCTTTTGTTTTCTGATGCAACATTAATGTGACCATGTCTTTATAGGTGTTTGTACCTCTTCCTCTCTTGTCATTCTTGGTTTTGTCTATACAGGATTTTTGACTACCTACTCATTTGCCTATCATCTCACCCCATCTGCATTAAGGGTGGTTATGCTATTTTTCTAATGCATCCTTGGTTCAATGGTTCGATAGTGTGGGCTATGTATTTAGTGGTTGATCCTATATATGAGATGATTGCAGTGGCTGACTACCTATGCATTTTAATGAGATGGACCATCTACCATATAGACATGCTCAGTTTGTGCCTTCTTCTTCCATGGAGGTTCTTCAAATCAGCAGTTTCTTTTTTATGGTAGATTTTGTTTCTTCTTTATGCTTCAGTGATGCTCTTTATGATCACTCTTTGTTCCTATTTTAGGGGACATTCCCCTAGTTGGAGGCTTCTTTAGTTCTTCACTAGGTTCTTACCTCTTTTTGGGGGAGGGCCTTTCCCACATGGTTTTCTCTCTTTCCCCATTTTCAGAGGCTACATTTCTTTGCATTGTAGATGGGTAGCTAACATGGCCTTATTGCTAGGACCCATTCTACATTTTATCTTAGTTTTGTGAGCTTAAAGAATTCCCCTAAGTTGCACTTAAGGGGAGGTGTTAGAGTAAATAATTAACAATTAATTAATTATTCTATTTACTTAAGCTTACTTAGGTTAATGCATTTATTTAATATTTAGTAGTTAATTGTTGTAGTGATGAGTTGTTGACAACACAAGAGTTTGTTCCCTTCTAGCATGTTCCACCTTTTTTTGGATGCTTAGTTGTCAACCTTATCTTCTACCACTTTCTAGCTTGTTCTACAAGCTCCCATGAGGCCTTTATATTTAGGCTCTCTCATTGTATCTCTCATCACATTTTTATTGTAAACACAATTTCCTTGTTTTGCAATATGTTTTCTCTCAAGTCTATTTAGGATTTTTCCAAGCTCCATCTCTTCCTTCTTGGTTTCCCTTCGATAGGTTATTTGCATGCAGGTGATCTTAGTGAGTTGTGGAGTTAGATTTCATCAACTCCTACATTTTAGCCTATAGTGGTTAGTTTTTCTTATGTTCTTGTTTCTCTTACAAGGTGTTCAACAAGTGGGAGAATGTTAGGAATAAGGTGTCTCAACCTTGGATAATTCCTATTCTTATTTTTTTTTTGTAAATGTATTTTTTGCAAATAATGTAATTAAGTGTTAGTGTACATGTCTAGTTGGCATGTTGATTTGTCACTCCACTTGCATGTGTTAGCATCTTGAATAGTGTGTAAGGAGATCATGACTGAAATGGTTATGACAGATTTCTGTGACATGTAAGAGCTATCTTTGGAAGATTTGATGATCGGTGAAGACGTTAAGACATGTGGCAATTGATCATTGAGTACTGTACACTCGAGTCTCCATCTAACACACATTTGGGTTCCTCCTTTTTAGAGAATGGTAAAACCCTAATATGGTTGTTCATTGAAAGTTGCCTTAAAAATAGAAAGTGGATGATATAAGTGTTTTTAGGGTTGCAAATAGGAGAGAGTGAAAAGTGTATTGTTGGTTACTATTGGATTTGTCTTCCATTTCATAAAAGAACTTGCATTGAAAGTGTGTTGTAACCATTGTGTTGAAGATAATACATTGTGTAGGTTTTGGAGGGGTGGGGTTTTACCAAAAGCTTTTTCCCCATTGACATATCTTTGTGTTTATGTGTTTTCTTTCTCTATCTATTTTTTGTATTCATGGTTGATTGCATTATTATTGTTTACATAATATCAAATCTGAAATTGTAAGGATTTAATAGGAATTTTTACAATACTTTGCTTATGGGATTAGTGTAGGAAGTTGTTTCCACACTTGAGTTTCCTTACACTATTAGCCAATATTTGGTAAAGAATTAAGTTAGGTTACAAGTTAAGTGTGTAGATTTGACATGTGTCTCTATTTCAATGACTTTTTGTGAAACTTATTATCCTTTCTCACTTTTCCCCAAAATAGATTTGATTTGGAACATGTCTCTTTACTTATGAAACTTTCTTTAATTTACTCAATATCATTTTAATAGTTTGACCTAAACTAGGATTTAGGCCATTAATTAAGGATCTTTGATTGATTTTAAACAATAGAAATGTTGAGTCCATACCACCATTCAATAATTTAGAGGGAAACTATAATAATATAAGTGGGATAAATTTAACCTTAAAGTTTTATAATCCATTAGGATCCATATAGTAATAATAATAATGAAATCATGATTTCTATGTATGTGTACTTATGTCTATGATTTTCATCAATAATGAAGGATTCATCATGACTTTATAGAATTTGCATACATTTGAAAAGAATTGCCAATAAAATTAAATCTTTTCCCACTCAAACAAACTAATTTGTCAATAGAAATTAATTTGTTTTCCCCTAAAATAATGTATGATTCACAAAAATTTCATACATTTTTCCAAAAGGGGGTTTCTTAAAGTTATCCCTATACCACTTCTTGCCATTGCCTATTTAGTTTAGATTTATACGTATATGTACATGCTCGTATTTTATATAGATTGCAGGTATTGAGCATTGACTTCCCTAAATTCTGAGGATGAGCATGTCGTCTCGCAATATCTCAATGGTTAAGATGGGAGATAATTCAAGTCCAAATCCTAAACTAAAGCCAATTTTCCTAAAAAGTAAGAAAAGCATTTGAGTTATTTACCCATCTAAATTTGTCAAGTGATGTAAATTCATGATTTTGACCCTAGAGTTTGAATTTGTGCTTTGTCTTTCTATTGATTTTTTGGATTTACATTTGTGGGTCTGTTGTGATTTTTATTTATAATTAAATCAAATTAAGAGAATATTAAATTATTTAATTTAACAAAAAATGATAAAGAAAAATCACCATTTAACTATATCTAATTAATTAAATAAAAAAATTAAATTTAAATTAAAGTTCTAATTTTGGCCTAATTATATTTATTTGATTTATTACTAATTTATTTAAGAGTGTTATTTTATTATAAACTCTAAATATTATTATTAGTTAAATTAATAAATATATTATTAAAGATGTCTTGTGATTTAATATAAGAGAGAAAGAATAAATTTAACAAAATTTATTTTAATTAAAATTCAAAAAACTTGCACATGAAATTAAAATAATAAAAGTAATAAAGAAAAAGGTTTTGTGTGATTGCAAAATCAGGAGAACACTCTTTATTAAGAAATTAGAGCTCATTTCTCCACACACATGTTTGGAGGAGCAAATTTTTGAGAAAGAAGGTTTTCAAGGAAATGGGGATTTCTCGTGAGCTCTGAGCATCTACCTATTTAGCATTAGATCAAGGTAGGATTTCATTGAGTTTTGCGTAGTAATTTGCATTCAAAATTCCTTTATCTTCTTCATGTTTGTATGGATTTGTCTTCTAAATTTAATTGAGGTTGAAACCCTTGTGTAAAAATTTACTATTCTTTAAAAACATTGGTGAACAAATTTGAGATTGGAAACCCTTGTCTGAGATATTTGGGTATTCATAATTTGATAGTTTGGATTCAGGATGGAGTTTGAAAAAGAATACCAAAAAGTAGATTTACAAATTCAATAAGTTTATATTTGTTTTCTTATTAGATCTATTATGAAAAGTTGTTTTTTTTTAAAATTATATAATTACCATAGTAATTGATAAATACTTTCATAATTATATTTCATATATATTTTTAAGAATAAAATTTGTACTAGTTGGAAGGGCATCTTTTATTTTGTTTTGTTTTAAATAAAACAGTTTTTTTTTTTTAAATATTAAATAAAATAGGGAGGCAGAGCCACCAACCCCCACTCCCCTCCCCTTCTCCTCTCCTTTAGCTGTGGTGCTATGAACAAGATTTTAAAGCCAGTCACATGACACACTCTACTATCATAGTAGTAGGTACTGCCTATGATAGTACCCTATTGTTGTGTCAGCAGAGCTACTGTGACAAAAAGCCTAGGAGCTATAAAATAAAGGAAGCTAAGTTGTTTTTTAAAGTTTTTTTTAAAAATAAAATATTCTTTAAATATTTAAATTTTAATATAGCTTTATATATATATTAAATATTAATAATTATTAAATATTTTATTCTTAAATATTATAAATATTATTATTAATAATAATTATTATTTTATTAATAGATTAGTAATTGGTTTATTAATGATTTAATATAAATTATTAATAAATAAATAATATTAGTTGAATTTTAATAATATTTAATTTGAATATTTCTGAGTATTAAAATATATTTAGACAGTAAATTTGATAATTGTATTTGGGAAAATCATTATTTTGATAAACTCAGGTTTTCCTTGACTATTCGGTTTTATATGAAAATAACTTCTAAATACAAGGAAATTTTTTACATCCTTTGAAAATTCAAAAACCTTAGTATTTATGACACCCAAAAAAAAAAACTTGAAACCCAATAGTGAAAATTGAACTTTAAGTTTTCAAACCTAATGAATTATGAAAGCTACATTTTTTACATACTTTATGCGATGTGTGGTTTACTAGTGTTGGGTTTGAGTTTAGTACATTGACTAGTTAGGATGTTTACTTGAGGCTCAAGGAGTTTTGTTTTGTGATGATGTAATGTATATTTTTCTCATGAACTTTTATGTTGGATACAAATGATTAATTGTGTATTGTCTTTGATGTTACACAAATGTCATATCATTATCAGTTAGTGCATGCTGAGCTCACTTGGGTAGTGAAGATAGTTTACTGTGTCTATTGAATGTTCCTGTATTTGCCTAGTTCAAATGGCAGTGTCTATCGAGTTCACTCAGGCGCCAAGAGAAAATCTATAGAAGATGAGTGTTAACCGAGCTCACTGGGTTAATGAACAAAATTTTGTATGGAACTAGTACTAACTAAGCTCACTTGATTAGCAAAGGAACTTTTTAGATATATAGTGTTAACTAAGTTCACTTGGTTAACATAGGAAAATTGTTTCTATGTTAGTGTCTACTGAGTAGGGTTGGCTAACAAAGGATTTTCTTGTTTAAGCATACTGAATTTAATTGATTTATCTATAAGTACTAGTTGACTAAGAAGATTAATATAAGCTAAATTCTAAGTTGTATTTTATCTAACTTGACAACATCGATGATATAAGCATAAGGTCAAGTTGTGTGTTAAAAGTGTGTGAAGGTGTGAATGAATTGAAGATTTAATGATGAAAAGAGGAAGTGAATCAGAAGGATAAGCAGAATATCCTAGTGGAGCTAAAGAGATATATTTGACTAGAAAGAATCAAGTATACAAGCTAGAATAAAGATCTATGATTAGCAATTCAGTTGCATCAGAAATCAAGTCATCTCATTGTTACTCTCTAACCATTGTAGCAATGATCTAAATATCTTAACAAAGTTGGCTTACCAACTATTTGTAAATCCTCTAACAAGGTGGCAGTTCTATTGAATTGTCTAAAGACCTCTAACAAGGCCACTCCTAACAGGGTGATTAAATCCTTTAGTAGGGTTGCACCTAATATTGTGTTTTATAACCTTTAATAGGCTTGGCTCCTAATAGGGCTCACTTCAGAAGAGTGAAAATAGTAACTAGTTGTAATTGGTGTTTTTTTTTTCCCAAATTGGGTTTCCACATTAAATCTAGTGTCAAATATGTTAATATTATTTTATTTTATGTGTTTACAACTAAGTTAAGTAATGGTAATCACAGATAACATCTAAATATTTGCATGTTAAGTACTTACCAAGCATATTTAGTATTTACCAAGCTACAACATTTTTATGTGTGTTTGTCAAGCATTAATAGTATGCAGTTTTTAGAGTTTATTTTGGGTTGACATCTAAGAGATCTGGGATTTATTTTGTAGCAACTAATTCACCCCTCCCTTCTTAGTTACTCCTCTTCTATTTCCAACAATAGGTATCAGAGCTTTTGGTGCTTGCAGAGAAGGTTTCAAGGACCTAAGCTAAAGATCATGATGTCTTATAGAAGAGAGATTCCAAAGCTGAATAGAAACAATTTTGTAGCATGGCAAGGACTCATGAGGCTACTTCTAGCTACTATCAATGATTCAGGGTGTAAATATCTTGATGTTGAATACAAAATCCCCACTAGAACATTATCAGTTGAAGATATTGCTAAAAAGAAGAGTTATAACATCATGATGATTGATATTGCATCTGCTCTTAGTTATGTTGAATTTGATGAAGTTAAAGATTACAAAATAGCTCATGAAATGTGGACCAAACTAAAAGACATTTATGGAGGAGATGACAGTGTAAAAAGAGCCCAAGCTAAAATTCTTAGAGGTCATTTTGATTAGATGAAAATGAGAGAAGATGAGAATATTGGAAAATATGTTGAAAGAATCAAAGCATCTGGAGGATACATTGAAGAGAAAATAGTTGCAAGCAAGGTACTTAGAACTCTTCTTCCTATTTATGCAATTAGAGTGTCTTCTATTCAAGAGATGATATGTGATTCAAATAATAAAATATCTTTGGATGCTCTAGTTGGAAGATTCATAGCTTTTGAGTCTGATAACTTTGATAACTATGTTCCTAGTTCAAAAGTCATTGAGTTTGCATTTGAAGCTAAACTCTCACTCAAGAAAAAGAGTAAGAAATCAAAGTCTAGTCAATCAAGAAGTGAAGAAGAAGAATCAAAAGAGAGTTTAAAAAATGATCTTCAAGTTGTTGAAGCCATACTTGCAAGGAAGTATTCCAAAGGTAGAGGGAAGTACAAAGGTAAAGTTCCTCTAGTCTATTTTTCTTGTAAAGAAGTTGGTCACATTGCTACAAGGTGTCCAAATAGAGAAAACAAAGATGAAAAGAAAAGAAATTAGAAGAAAGGCAAGAAGGATTTCAAGAACTACAAGAACTTTAAGGACAAAGGTAAGAAATCTTATTTTATGGATAGAGATTCTAATAACAGTAAAAATGAAAAAGTATATATTGCTGTAAAGGATAAATCTAATGACGAAGGAGATAAGATAGTACTTATCTCTCATGTTAGCAAAAATGATACATGGATTATTAATAGTGGTTGTTCACATCATATGACTAGAGATAAAAAAAAAATTGAGCACATGGAATACTATGATGGAGGTAGTGTGAGATTTGGAAACAATGAACCTTGTAACATAAAAGGAAAATGATGTATTTCTTTGACTAAGTAACTTGTATGTGAGAATACTTATTAGGTTGAAGGATTAAAGAATAATCTATTGAGTGTCACACAATTGAATAACATTGGATTCATGGTAGAATTCATGGATGGATAGGCCAAACTACTAGATGGAAAAGGAAATCTAGTTGGCTCTAGCAAGAAAACAAAAGGTAATCTATTTTATCTTGATCTCAGTGAAAGTTCATGTTTTATTCCTCAAGTAGAAGAAAGCTAGTTATGGCACATTAAACTATGTCATGCAAACTTTGATAATCTAGTTAAGATAAGAAAACATAGAAGAGTAAGATGTATTCCTAGTTTAAAAAAACCTAATATGGGTTTATGCAAGAATTGCCAAATTGTTAAGATCAAAAGACTAGTTTCAAAAGAAAGAACTATCAGTCAAAAGAAGTCTTAGAGCTTCTGCATATAGACTTATGTGGACCTATTGGAATAGAGAGTTATAGTGGAGAAAAAAAATTCATTCTTTTTGTTGATGATTATTCTAGAATGATGACTATAATGTATCTAAAAGAAAAATTTGAAGCTTTTCAAAAATTCAAATGGTATCTAGCAAGAGTAGAAAAAGAAACTAGAAAGAGATTGAAATGTTTAAGATCAGAGAAAGGTGGTCAATTCATCTCCAAAAAATTCAATAATTTTTGCATTGAAAGAGGAATTGAAAGACAAGTATCAGCCCTTGGTACACCTCAACAAAATGGTATAGCTAAAAGAAGGAATAGACCCATCATGGATTTTGCAAGAACATTGATGATTGAAAATAATGTTTCAATAAAATACTTGAAGGAAGCTATCAATACTACAGTTCATACCTTGAACAGAGTATAGTTGAAGAAAGATTCAAATCAAACTCCTTATGAACTATGATATGGCTACAAACCTAATGTAAGTTACTTGAAAGTATTTGGTAGAAAATGTTATATTTTGAAAGAATCTAAAAAAGACAAATTTGATTGGAAAGGTGATGAAGGCATATTTCTAGGATACTACTATAGAAGTAAAGCATACAAATGTTTGAATTGTCTACTCATAAAATCATAGAAAGTGCACATGTGAGAATTGATGAGTTTGTAAAAAAGAGTGATGAAGAAAGAAACAAAGAACCAAAGGATTATATAATATTTTTTACTATGAACCTGATACCTTGCCAAACCTATCTAAAAGAAAGGAGGCTTCACCTCTCGAGTCCCCAAAATCTTCAATAGTTACTAAGTTTCAGATAGTGTAACCTAAGTCACAGTTTGAAGGACTTGAGTTGTAGTTAGAAGCTACCAAGCTAGTTCATACCAAGTTTGATGGAACCTAGTCATGGATAGTGGGCCCCGAGCTTGATACTAAAGTTCATGATGAAAATAATGGAACTCATTTAAAATAAAAAGAACCTATGTTAGCAAGATATGTTAGAAGATATCATGCACCTAGTTAGATCATTGGAGACAAATATGATGGAGTTCAATGACAAGAAACAAATTGAAAGGTGCATGTTTACTTGCTGAATTTGAACCAAAAAATATGAAAGATGCATTGGATAATGAAAGTTGGGTTGAAATAATGAATGAAGAAATAGAATAGATAGAGAAGAACAAAACTTGGACTCTTGTTCCTAGACCCAAGGATAAAAATGTAATTGGCACAAAGTGGGTGTTTAGAAACAAGCTGAATGAAGATGGAGTAGTTTCTAGAACAAAGCAAGATTGGTGTGTAAAGTGTACTCTCAAAAATAAGGTATTGATTATGGTGAAAATTTTTCTCCTAGTGCAAGATTAGAAGGTGTTAGAACTCTACTAGTATATACAATGCAGAGAGGTTTTAAAGTGTATCAAATGGATGTTAAATCTACATTCTTGATGAAGAAGTTTACATTGAACAACAAAAAGGTTATGTAGATCCTAGCAAAAGGGACATAGTTTAAAAATTACATAAGGCATTATATGGTCTCAGTAAAGCTCCTAGAGCTTGGCAAGAAAGACTTCATAACTATTTGGTACAGATTAGATTTCAAAGAATAAATGATAATAGTGGTATGTATTTCAAAGAAGGACCAGACAAGAAGATTGTGTTGGTAGAAAAATTTGTTGATGATACTTTATTCGTAGGAAATGATGACTTGTGTAAAGAATTTTTAGAAGAAATGAGTAAATTTTTAAATGTTCATGTTTGGTGAGATAAAATTCTTTGTTGGATTGCATATTCAGCAAAACAAAAATGGTATCTACATCACTCAATCTAAGTATATCAAGGAGATACTATAGAGGTTTGGAATGGAAGATTCAATAGTAGTTGGAACCCCTATTTCTACTGGACATAAGCTTTCCAAGAATGGTGGTTGAAAAGAAGCAGATCAAACCACATATAGATTAATGATTGAAAAATAGTAGTATGTAGTGCATACAAGGCCTAACATCGCATTAGCTGTCAATATGGTGGCAGGATTCTTAGCAAACCCTAGAGAAAATCACATGATGGAAATTAAGAGAATCATGAGATTTCTAAAAGCTACTAAAGATAATGACTTATGGTACAAACTTGGAGGCAATTTGGACTTGAAGGTGTTCACTAATGCTGACAGGAAGGAAGTCTTGATGATAGAAAAAGCACTAGTAGTGGAGCATTCTTTCTTGGTAAAATATTAGTGCCTTGGACAAGCAAGAAAAAAAATTGTATCTCTCAATCCATAGTAGAGGCAAAATATATGGTAGTAGTAGTTAATTGTTCTAACATTGTTTGGTTCAAACAACTATTGGAAGGAATGAAGATAGAGATCAAAGATCCAATAGTCATATACTATGATAACACCAGTGCAATCAATATATCAAAAAATCCAATGATATACCAAAACAAAGCACATCACTATAAAATATCACTTCTTAAGAGAATTGGTGCAGGATAAAGAAGTTAGATTGGAATATGTAAATACAATAGAATAGATTGTAGACATATTCACGAAGAAATTACCTAAGTATTCATTTATGTATCTAACAGGCAAGATAGGGGTCATTCCCCTATTTGAAGCTTACTAAATGAAGTTTAGTGATGCATCAACTAGAGCAAGTTGAAGATGAATCAGTTGGTGGAGAATTGATAAGGGCATATTGCAAATGAATTAGTACTCAAGGTACATTGATATTAATAGAGCTTTTTTCTTTGGCATGTGTTGTCAAAGAGGGAGAAGTTTATTGTCATATGTTATAAGAAATTTTAATTATGAAGAAGAAGAATTTTTTTGTGAGAGGGATAAGTGTGTTATCATAGAGATATCTAAGAGGGAAAATGAACTTGGTAGAAGTTATTGCAAATAGAAGTTTTCTAACAGAGGGAGAAACTTAATGTGGACAAAGTTCACACTGATAGAAGAAATTCTCATACATGTGTATCAGAATGAAACTAAGGATATGTTCCTTACTTTATTCTTGTTCTAAAAATTTCATTGTGCTATGACATGTTGTGTTCCCATCAATGTCAAATAGGGAGATTGTTGGATATAATTGATTAATTATGTATTGTCTTTGATGTTGCACAAATATCATATCATTATCAGTCAATGCATGCTGAGCTCACTTAGGTAGTGAAGAAAGTGTTCTGCATCTACTAAGCATTCCTCTATTTGCCTAGTTTATATGGTAGTGTTTACAGAGTTCACTCAGACACCAAAAGAAAATCTATAGAAGATGAGTGTTAACTGAGCTCACTCAGTTAATGAAAGAAATGTTGGATGGAACTAGTGCTAACCAAGCTCACTCAGTTAACAAAGGAACTTTGTGGATATATAGTGTTAACTAAGTTCACTTGGTTAACATAGGAAAATTATTTATGAGTTAGTGTCTACCGAGTAGGGTCAACTAACAAAGGATTTTCTTATTTTGGCATATTCAATTTAATTAATTTATCTATTGGTACTAACTAATTAAGAAGATGAATATAAGTTATTCTAAGTTGTATTTTAGCTAACTTCATGACATGGATGATATAATTATAAGCTCAAGTTTTGGATTAAAAGTGTGTGAAGTTGTGAATGCATTGAAGATTTAATGATGAAAAGAGGAAGTGAATAAAAAAGATGAGTAGAATATCCTTGTGGAGCTAAAGAGATATATTCAATAAAAAAGGATCAAGTATACAAGCCAGAATAGAGATCTATAATCAACAATTTAGTTACATTAGAAATTTGGTCATCTCATTGTTACTCTCTGACCATTATAGTAATGATCTAAATCTCTTAATAGAGTTGGTTTAATAGCTATTTGTAAATCTTGTAACAAGGTAGCAGTTTTGTTGAATTATCTAAAGACCTCTAAGAAGGCCACTCTAATAGGGTGATTAAATCCTTTAATAGGGTTACACCCAATAGTGTATTTTATAACCTTTAATAGGGTTGGCTGCTAATAGGACTCACTTCTTGGAGAGTGAAAATAGTAACTAGTTATAATAGGTGGTTTTCCCCAAATTGGGTTTCCATGTTAAATTCTAGTGTCAAATGTGTTAATGTTGTTTTTTTTGATGTGTTTGCAACTAAGTTAAGTAATGGTAATCACAGATGACATCTAAATATTTGCATGTTAAGTACTTACCAAGAATATTTAGTATTTACCAAGTTACAACATTTTTATGTGTGTTTTTTGAACATTAACAATATTCACTTTTTAGAGTTTATTTTGTACTAACATCTAAGGGATCTAGGATTTATTTTGTAGTAACTGATTCACCTCTCCCCTCTTAGTTACTCCTCTTATATTTCCAACACTTTTATACTTGACCATGGTGATGTATTCATTTAATTCTATGATGATTTTTTTTATTGGTTGCTTGTTAGTGCTTTCTAGTTGCTTTTATAGAACTGAAGTGTATGGTGTGATTTTCTTGGTGTAATGCTTGATTTTTGATTAGTTATCTTTTGACGATTTTCAATCACTCATATAGGATTGAGGTAATTAGTGTCATTTATCTATAGGTTTTATCTATTTGCTTACATAGGACTGAGGTGAATATTATGATTTGTCTTTAGGTGCTTTCTAGTTTCTTATAAAGGATAGAGGTGAAAATTGTGATTTTATGAGTTGTACCTTTTATGATCTTAGAAAGGTAATCTATTTATACATTGGGAAGTGGCTTGCAATGGAGGTCAAAGCCCTAAGGAGGTTTCTTGGGTAACCCATTGTAAGTTGTTTTAATAAGTGATAACATTTCATTAAATGAGTGTAAAATGAACTAATAAGAGTCAATTTTTTTCCTCACCAATGCCTTGAGTGCTAGTATAGGTTAGGATGGAAGTAGAGAGGATGCTTAGTTGTGACCTTTCCTTGTTAGTATGCCTTATTTTTATGAAAGGATACTAATGTCATTAGAGACACGAGGGGGTTGAAGTCTAGAAAGACTACTAGGGTAACCTTAGAGCTAGCTAATGTGATGCCACTTTCCCACTTACATAGTAGATTTCCTACATGTCTGTGTTACCTTTAGGTCTAGATATTATTTGTGTCTTGGTACCCTTTGAGATAGATCTCTATCAAGTGTTTTCTTGACCTAGATGTTGGTTATGAGTTATGAGTTGATATCCATTTGGGACTTAAGATTATCTCCTCGACATGTTGGGAGTGGGCCATTTAGGGTCCACAAGGTTGACTGGCTGTGTTTCTTATACCATTGAGATCCAATAGTTGGATGTCATTGCTGGATGTAGTTGTGCAGTTGACTTCTTTCATTCTAATATGGTATTTTTGATGGATGGTTATATTTTGTTTTACTATATTTGATTATCAAAGATCTTATGAGATGATGTATTTTCTTCATGATGTATATTCTTTGAGCTTTTCATACCCTATGACTTATATAGTGGATGATTATGTATTCTAATTATGCTAAGTGGTATCCTATGTAATTCTATATTATTTAAATGGATTTGTACTTGTGATTATTCTATGATGTGGATTTTTTCATATTAGATTTCGTATTTAATAAAACTTTTTTATATGTGATTCAACATCATGGAACCCTTAAGAGATATAATCTATTTATGGTTGTTTTCATGTATGTGAGTTATTGCTTCCACTATATTATTTGTTGTTGTTTTAATCTTTTAAAAAAATGTTTTGAAAACTTAGAGAAACTTTAGGTTAGTTTCTTTTGGGTTTCCTTATGGGGCATTACAATAGTCCAGGTCACTACTGACTTGTATGATCATAGTGGTGATTCTCTTTTTAACCCCCATGATGTATTCCATGACTTTAATTTTCTTATGTCATTTGTACTTGTACATTGGCTCTAGGTCCCTTTGTGCTAGCATGGCATGTGAATTGTGGATGAGAGTTATGTAATTATAATCCTTAATTCTTTTGGCCATGGATGAGTGGTGACCTTTAAGTTAATAGTTTTCACTCTACATCATACCAATCTAGTTGTCTTGTGTATGCATTAGTTTGATTTTGTTGCATGTTATCCCTATGTTTTAGTTCTTTTTGCTATGTTACCTACCTTTTATTTATTCTTCCAATTGTTTACCTTCTACAATATTGTGGGTTTTCTTTTCGATTCTTCCTTCATGTATAATGGATCGAACCCATTATATATCTTTCAAGTCTAATCTAATTGTTCTCCTTTATATATGGCAATATTGACAAGGATGTGACCCTTATGGAGTTGCTTAGACATTTTCTCATATAACTATTCTTTACAATTTGTATTTAATTTGGTGGTTTATATTCTCATTTAATATTTTAATAATTGACTAGTTGTCCAAAGTGATTAGTTTCATTGATGTTATTTATTTAATATTATTTTTTTATCTAATTAATGTCTTTAAACTAACATTGATTTATCTATATGATTTGGTAAGGTCTAATTTATCTTGGAGATATTTAATAACAACTAAATTATTGTTTAATTATTGTAATACATTTATTAGACCATCAATAGTGATATAATATTAGATTTTACATTTACATTGGTATAATTTATCCTATATACCAAATATGTCATGTAGTTACCATTCAGGCCTTCTTAATTCTATGACTAAGTTCCCATCAATGACAAAAAAATGCATCACTGTATCTAAGTTCACCTCTAAATTAGAGATCATCCTATGCCATTCTCATGGAAATGCCAACATCTTTGTCAAAAGGAGTTTGTGGTTATTACAACACTATTTTGGGAGCTAGAAACCTCATGCAGACCTTCAAAATTAGCTTTAGCTTTTTTTTGCGTTTTAAGAAAAGTGTGTTTGTAATACCTTTGAAATTATGTTTCCAATTTCAAAGAGTATTTTTCAATTCTTCATATCCTATTCTAGAATACCTTTAAGAAAGAAAACTAGTTGTCTAGGATTTATTTTGAAAATTGTGTAAAATGGCAAATTTTGAAAATTGTGTAAAATGGTAAATTTTCAAAATTGTGAAAATCTTCCAAAAATGGAACTTTTGGTTTTTTGGTATTTTAGAGTTTTCTTTTTCATTTAAGGATTTTTCAAGGATTATTGAGGTAATCATTGAAGAATGGAAAGATTATTGAGTTCCAAAAATTTGATAATTTGTCTATTTCCATTCTTAATTAATGAATTAATGTGAAGATCCACTTGTGTGCTGCATCATTTCAAAGTAAACTAGGGCTAAAGTGAATAAAATATTTTGAGAATAATTAATTGCTACAAAATTCTATTTAAAACATTGAGTATTAATTTTTGAAATGAAAAGATATTGACAATTTCAAAACATACATGTAAATTGAGGTATATCATTAGGCATCTAGAACAATTAAAGGTTCTAGTAGATGATAAGATGCTATATGTATTTTATTGACAAATTTTCTTCAAAATACAATATTTTTATGTTTTTCACTCAAAAAAATAATTTATAAACCTTAGGATATATAGTTTTAGTGCCTCTTATAGAGGAAAACAAAACTAAATGGGATTTATAATGTGTTCTTAAAAGAAAGAATCATATTCAAGAATTAAAAAAATGACCATGAAAATTAAATGTTGTTACTTTAATAAACAAACCAAACAATTTGGGCTTGTAGAAATTAAGGTAGTAATATTCTTATAGGAAAAATTAATGATCAAACTAATGAAGGTAACTAAGAACTTCTATTAATGATGATGATGATGATGATTGACACAAATAGGGATGGGAATAACTAGGGCCAAAGGAACACCTAGCTATCCAGACCACCTTGCAAGAGTAAACACAAGGGAAACACAACACAAAGAACAACAACCAAAGGAGGGAGAAGCAAAACACTTTATTTATTCTTCAAATATTCAACATACACACCCAGGTATAAGGCCTTCTCGGTTAAGACAAGATACAAAATACTATCCTCGAATCCATGATCAAACATAAATTCACATTTCTAGGCACATGTCCTTTTCTCCAAAATCCCTCTAAGTTCCCCCTAAAACTTAATCATAGACCTCCTTAAATACTTGTATGACCATAGGTTAGCCTATCACAAAGCTAAACCTTACATTAAATTCATGCTTAGCCATAGGTTGGTTCACAATAACTATCTATACCAAAATTAAATGCAAGAAAGGTTGGCCCAACTTGAAACTAGACATAGACTACACATGAGCTTTACATCCAAGAGATCACTTGGTAACCATCTGCACTCAACAACAAAGAATCACTCAAAAACCAAAGGATCACTCAACAACCAAATGATCACTTGGAAACCAAAGGAATCATTCAGTAGCAACTAAGAACTCAAAATCAATTAAATGCTCAACAACCACTACAAGCTCAACAAATGAAAGACATTACAACTCAGCAAAACTATGAAAACTAAAAACATGTAGGATAGTAGTGCAACCCAAGGTACTCCTACATAAGACAACCATGGTTAGCAAAAATGATTGTCCTAAATCATTGAGATGTCACAACTTGATTTAGATCCAACTTACATTGAGAAATCCATGTAGCATCTTAAACTGGTCTATTCTTCCACTTCACCAAATATTCATAGTAATCTTTTCCTCTTGTGCTCTTACCAACTCTTTGGTTCACTATCTATTCAACTTCTTCAATCTACTTCTTAGGATAATCTTCTGATACAACAACTTCATCATATGACTCATGACACTTATACAAATCATAAACATAAATATAGGAGATATATCCATGTCATTAGGTAACTCAACTTCATAAGTATTTCGACTGTCAAACTTCTTCAAGATCTTACAAGGTCCAAACTTCATCTTTAGCTTATTGTATGTTCCAATAGGAAATTTTTCTTTCTTCAAATGAACCATCAACTCATCACCAACTTGAAAAATATTATGTCTTCTAGACTTACCAGCATTCTCCTTATACTTCTGATTACTTTGTTCCAACCTCAACTTTACTTCCTTATGTAAAGACTCCATAAAATTAGCAAATGCTTCCCTTGTGACACTTCTCTTTTCTTCACCAACAACATCTCTCAAATTAGATACTCCTCTAGGCTGCATTCTAGTGACAATATAAAAAGGTTTTTTCCTTGTACTCCTATTCACATAATTATTATGTGCAAACTCAACTTGTACCAATACTATTTTCCAATTACTTGGCTTGTCTCCAACTAAACATCTTAGCAAATTACCCAAGCTTCTATTCACAACCTTTTTCTATCCATCTATCTATGGATGGAATGTAGAACTAAAACTTAATTCATTACCCATCTTCTTCCATAAAGTCTTCCAAAAATAACCAACAAACTTACTATCTCTATTAAAAATAATACTTCTTGGTAATCCATGCAATCTCACAATCTCTTTAAAGAAAAATTCAGCAACATGCTCAGCATTTAATGTCTTCTTACATGGTATGAAATGAACCATCTTAGGAAATCTATCTACCATAAAAAATATAGAATCACACCCCTTAACTATTTTAGGCAATCCAAAAACAAAATCCATACTAATGTCACTCCAAGGTTTCTCAGGAATAGTAATGTGTAAAAAAACTAGTATTTTGACTTACTACTTTTGAAACTCAACAAACTCCACAACTCTTCATAAATTTTTGAACATCTTATACATTTGTGGCTAATAATACTTCTCCTTCAACAAACTTAGTGTCTTATCAATTCCAAAATTTCTAGCCAATCCAACACTATGCTTTTCCTTAATCAAATTCAACCTCATAGGACTTCTAGGAATACAAAATTGAATACCTTTAAACAACATACCTGATCTATTAAATTTGATACTTTTCACTCTCTCCACACCTCATAAAAATTAGGGTTAGTATCATGCAACTCTTTCATTTCATCAAAACCAAGAACTTCAACCTTCATCTCAGTCAATAAAGAATGTCTTCTACTTAATGCATTAATAAATTTATTCGTAACTCCACTCTTGTGCTTGATAACAAATGTAAAACTCTGCAAGTACTCAACCCACTTCATATGTCTCTAATTCAATTTATGTTGACATCCCAAGTATTATAAAGATCTATGATCAGAATGCAACACAAACTCCTTAGGAATAAAATAATGTCTTCACTTCCTTAGTGCTTGAATAATATCATAAAACTCTTGATCATACACAAAATACTTCCTTTAGCATCATTCAACTTCTCACCAAAGAAAGCAATAGGTTTACCTTCTTGACTTAATACAACTTCTATTGCACTACCACTAGCATCACATTCAACTTGAAATACCTTATTGAAATTAGGCAAAGCCTATATAGGTAACTAAGAAACCTTTTGTTTCAAAGTCTCAAAATTGTTATCAACTCCATGTGTCCACTTGAATTCCTTTTTATCTCCTCTCATGGTCTCAGTCATAGCATTACAAATAGAACTGAAATTTCTTATGAACTTCATGTAAAAACTAACCAAACCATTAAATGATCTTACCTCACCCACATTCTTAGCTCTAGGCCATTCCAAAATTTCTTTTACCTTCTAAGGATCCATCTTCAAACCATCAGCTCAAATCACAAATCCCAAATACGCAATCTCTTCTTTCATAAAAGAACACTTTTTCAAATTAATCATCAAATTCTCTTCTTTCAATCTTCGCAATACTTGTCTAATGTGCTCAAGATGTTCTTCCTTAGTCTTACTAAGTATCAAAATGTCATCTAAATAAATGATCACAAACTTACCCAAAAATCTTTTTAGAACTTCATTCGTCAACCTTATGAAAGTAATAGGTGTACTAATCAAACCAAAAGGCATAACCAACCATTCATACAAACCATCTTTTGTCTTGAAAGTAGTCTTCCATTCATCATGTTCCCTAATTCTAATATGATGATAACCACTCTTTAAATCAATCTTTGTAAAATATTGTGCTCCACTCAAACAATCCATTACGTTGTCCATCCTCAACTTAGGAAACCTATATTTCACTTTAATCTTGTTAATAGCTCTAGAATCAATACACATTCTCCATTCTCCATTATTTTTAGGTGTTAATACAGTAGGTATAGCACATGGAATCAAGCTTTCTCTAATCAAACCTTTCTCCAATAACTCATGCACTTGCCTGTTAAGTTCTTCACTTTTTGTAAGTATCAATCTATATGGTGCTTTGTTCGACAAACTAGCTCCCAGAATTGAATCCATACAATGACTTATACTTCCCATAGGAGGCAAAGCATCAGGTATATCCTCTACAAAAATCTTTTCATAATCATTTAACAATTTAACAATTTCTTCTAGTACTCAGTCAATACTATTAGCTATCACTCGGTCATTACCACCAAAACTTGGTTCTCTAGGAAATATAGAAAAACAAACTCATTTCTTTTTCAAATTGTTTCCCATTAACCATGCAAACTTTTAATGTACTAGAATTAACCTCATCCAAACTTCCAATCAAAGGTAGCAGTATTTTCTTCTTTCCATTCAGCCAAAGAGTATATTTATTCAATCTTCCATCATGTATAGCATATCTATCATATTGTCAAGGTCTACCCAATAAAATATGACAATAATCCATAGGCATAATATCACACAAAACTTCATCAAAGTAATGTCCAATCTTGAAATTTACAAGGAATTTCTCACTTACCAATATCATATGCTCATCTTTGATCCATGAAAGATGATATGTTTTAGGATGCTTTAACCTCTGCAACTAAAACTTTGTAACTAGTTCTTCTAATGCCAAATTTGTAGAACTTCCACTATCAATGATCACTTTGCAACATTTTCCATCCATCTTATATCTTGTCTTGAAAGGACTTCTCCTTAAAATAGGTTTCTCATCAATTCCCTTATTACACAAGGTTCTTCTCACTATCCAATTTTCTTCAACCTTAGGTCCACTTGGTGAATCCTCATCATCTCCTTTAATCAAAAAATTTATGTTACCTTGCCCACTTTCAAAGAATCTACATTCAAAAAATTTATTCCCTTCTTTACCACATCTAAAACAATTACCATGAAAACCACCTCTAGAATAAGAATTACCTCTTCCTCAATAAGAATTAGTACCTCCTTGGTAAGAATTACCACCTTTCCATTCAATCTTGTTTCTATCATCACTTTTCCATTTAGATTATCCTTTATCTTGCAAAAAATTGTTAGATCCGCCACCTTCACTATAAGATCTACCTCTGCCTCTCTAGAATCTACCACCTCTACCTCTCTATCTTTGTTAATGCTTCTTTATCAAGATCTTCTCAGCTTTCAAGACATATTGAGGTAAGTACACCAAGTTGTGGTGCCAAAAGGGGGTATAAGTGGACACCTTTTTCCTAAAATAAAAAATTTCTAAACTTCAACAAGAATTTGAAGATAGTTATGCTCAAAATTTTAAGATATGACAATAACAAAACTAGTAGTCCTTTGAATCTAGTTTCTAAACTACTAATGTTTTTTCAAAATGGTTTAGTTTTAGGTCCTCCAAAAAGGAGGCCATAGAAAGTGGTATTGTTTATTCCAAAAAAAAAAAGATAGTACAAAGTGTGGCCCCCCTAAAATTTTAAGTTTTTTTTCTAAAATTCTTTAATCACTCTATTGAAAAGTTACCTAACACTATGTACTTTATCCCAAATCCTTTGGGTAATTTTATAATGTAGAGTTTTTAAATGATTTTTTTAATTAGACATATCCCAAAAATGTGAAATATCTATGTGCTTCCCTTAGAAATGATTGAAAACTAATCTAAAATCTAAAATTCTTTTTTTCAAAGTGTGTAGAATGGAGTCTAGTTTCTAAAAACTAATTTGTTGCAAAATTTGCCAAATGAGTTAAAATCTATAGCCCAATTAGTACATTTTGGTTTTTGACAAAAAATGGATATACATTCAAAAGGAATTATAGTTGAAAGGCTTGAAATAGTTCAAATAAAAAAAAAATTATATGATTATATAGCTAACACAGAGACCTACAATGTCATGTAACCTAATTTTATCGATGCTCAACCACAAGAAAACTTGAAGGATATAAAACAAGAAAAATCAATCATTTTTAGTATGTTTGCAAAAAAACATGTCTTAGACTAGTTTAAAAACTCCAAACCTTTGGGTTGGATCCCCAAGGCAAAACCAAGCCTTAGGCTTGGTAGAATGTGAAGCTTTGAATAACACATGTTCACTATAGCGTACACATGCTATTTGAAGATTTTTAAATTTGAGTCTTAATAGCATGTACGTCCTTCAGTGCACATGCACTATTGAGACCTAAATAGTGCATAGAGAGGGAAGGAGAGAGACAGAAGAGAGAGAGAGAGAGAGAGAGAGAGAGAGAGAGAGAGAGAGAGATGGGGGGGAATGAGTGTGTGTGTGCGTATGTGTGTGTGTGAGAGAGAGAGAGTAAGGGATGGGAGAGGGGAGAGAGGGACTAGGGAATGGCAGAGTGAGGAAGTGTGAGAGAGAGTAGGGGTGGCAAAGAGATTATGGGATGGGAGAGAGAAGAAGTGAGAGAGAGAGAGAGAGAAGGGGTGGCAGAAAGAGAGAGTATGGGATACAAGAGATAGATTGAGAGTAGGGGATGGGAGAGAGCAAGAGTAGGTAGTGGAAGAGGGAGTGGGAGCAGGCGAGAGGGGGATAGAGAGAGGAGGATGGGAGTGTGTGTGTGTGAGAGAGAGAGAGTAGGGCATGGGAGAGAGTGTGAGAGTGTGAGAGAGAGTAGGGGTGGTAGAGAGAGAAAGTAGGGGATGGGAGTGGGGGGAGAGAGAGTAGGGGATGGGAGAGGGAGGAAGTGTGTGAGAGAGAGAGTAGGGGTGGTAGAGAGAGAGTTTGAGAGTAGGGGATGGACGTGAGAGAGAGAGAGTAGGTAGTGGGAGATGGAGTGGGAGAGGGAGAGTGAGAGCAAGAGAGAGAGAGGAGGATGGGAGTTTGTGTCTATGAGAGAGAGTAATGGATGCAAGTGTGTGTGTGTGTGTGTGAAAGAGAGAGAGTAGGGAATGGGAGAGGGGAGAGAGAGAGTAGCCTAAGAGAAAGAGTAGGTGGTGGGAGAGGGAGAGGGAGAGGGAGAGAGAGAGAGGGGGATGAGAGTATGTGTAAGAGAGAGTAGGGTATGAGAGAGAGTGTGAGAGATAGTAGGGGAGGCAGAGAGAGTAGGTTATGGTATAGAGAGAGTGAGAGTAGGGGATGGGAGAGAGAGAGTAGATGATGGGAGAGGGAGAGGGAGAGGGAGAGAGAGTGGGGATGAGAGTGTGTGTGAGATATCTCGAGAGTATGGGATGGGAGAGAGAGGGGGTTGGACTATGTGTGTTTGTGAAAGAGAGAGTGAGAGAGAGAGTAGGTGGTGGGAGAGGGAGAGGGAGTGGGAGATAGAGAGAGGGGGGGGATGGGAGCATGTGTAAGAGAGAGAATGGGGGATGGGAGAGAGAGTAGAGGTTGGAAGAGAGAGTACAAGATGGGAGAGAGAGAGTGAGAGTAGGGGATAGGAGATAATGTGAGAGTGAGAGAGAGTAGGGGTGGTAGAGGGAGAGAAGGGGATGGGAGAGAGAGAGTACATGGTGGGAGAGGGAGTGGGAGAGCGAGAGAGAGGTGGGATGGGAATATGTGTAGAGAGAGAGAGAGAGAGAGAGAGAGAGAGAGAGAGAGAGAGAGAGAGAGAGAGAGTAGGGGATGGGAGAGAGTATGAGAATTTGAGAGAGAGAGTAGAGAGGGAGAGAGTGAGAGTAACAGAGAGAGTAGTTGGCAGAAGAGGGAGAGCAAGTGAGAGAGAGTAGGGGATGGGATAGGATAGAGAGAGGGGGGATGGGTTTGTGTGTGTGAAAGAGAGAGATTAGGGGATGGGAGAGAGAGAGAGAGTAGGTAGTGGGACAGGGAGTGGGAGAGGGAGAGAGAGAGGGTGGGAATGGGAGTGTGTGTAGGAGAGAAAGAGAGAGAGTAGTGGATGGGAAATAGTGTTAGAGTGTTAGAGTAGGGGTGATAGAGAGAGATAGTAGGTGGTGGAGAGGGAGAGAGGTAGGATGGGAGTGTGTATGAGAGATCTATAGAGTAGGGGATGGAAGAGGAGAGAGTGGGGGGATGGGTGTGTGTGTGAAAGAGAGAGAGTAGGGGATGGGAGAGGGGAGAGAGAGAGAGAGAGAGTAGGGGATGGGAGAGGGGAGAGAGAGAGAGAGAGAGTATCCTGAGAGAGAGAGAGAGAGACAAAGTAGGGGATGGGAGAGAGATTAGGAGAGGGGGAGAGAGGGGGAATGAGAATGTGTGTGTGTGTGTGTGTGTGTGTGTGTGTGAGAGAGAGAGAGAGAGAGAGAGAGAGTGTGTGAGAATGTGAGAGATAGTAGGGGGCAACAAAGAGAGTAGAGAGGGAGAGAGTGAGACTGAGAGAAAGAGAAAGGCAGTGAGAGTGAGACAAAGAGTAAGTGGTGGGAGAGGGAGTGGGAGAGGGAGAGAAAGTGAGAGAGAGAAGGGGATGGGAGAGGGGATGGAGAGAGAAAGAGAGAGGAGGGATGGGTGTGTGTGTGTCTGAAAGAGACAGAGTAGAGGATGGTAGAGAGGAGAGAGAGAAAGAGAGTAGGTGGTGGGAGAGGGAGTGGGAGAGGGAGAAGGGGGATGGGAGTGTGTGTAAGAGAGACATTAGGGGATGAGAAATATTGTGAGAGTGTGAGATAGAGAAGGGGTGGAAGAGAGGGGGGGATGGGACTATGTTTGAGAGATCTAGAGAGTATAGGATGGGATAGGCGAGAGAGAGTAGAGGTTGGAAGAGAGAGTACGATATGGGAGAGAGAGAGTGAGAGTAGGGGATAGGAGAGAGTGTGAGAGAGTACAAGAGAGTAAGGGTGGCAGAGGGAGAGTAGGGGATGGGAGAGAGAGTGGGTGGTGGGAGAGGGAGAGAGAGAGGTGGGATGGGAATGTGTGTAAGAGAGAGAGAGAAAGAGTAGGGGATGGGAGAGAGTATGAGAATCTGAGAGAGAGTAGGTGGTGGTAGAGAGAGAGTAGAGAGGGAGAGAGTGAGAGAGAGAGAAGGTGGTGGGAGAGGGAGAGCAAGTGAGAGAGTATAGGGGATGGGATAGGATAGAGAGAGGGGGGATGGGTGTGTGTGTGTGAAAGAGAGAGATTAGGGGATGGGAGAGAGAGAGAGGGAGAGAGTAGGTAGTGGGAGAGGGAGAGGGAGAGAGAGGGGGGATGGGAGTGTGTAGGAGAGAGAGAGTAATGGATGGGAAATAGTGTTAGAGTGTGAGAGAGTAGGGGTGATAGAGAGAAATAGTAGGTGGTGGAAGAGGGAGAGGGGGGATGGGAGTGTGTATGAGAGATCTATAGATTAAGGGATGGAAGAAGAGAGAGTGGGGGGATGGGTGTATGTGTGTGAAAGAGAGTAGGGGATGGGAGAGAGAGATTTGATAGTGGCAAATGGAGTGGGAGAGGGAGAGAGAGGGGGAATGAGAATGTGTGTAAGAGAGAGTGAGAGTAGGGGATGTGAGCAAGTGTGAGAATGTGAGAGATAGTAGGGGGTGGCACAGAGAGAGTAGAGAGGGAGAGAGTGAGAATGAGAGAAAGAGAGAGGGAGTGAGAGTGAGAGAGAGAGAGTAGGTGGTGGGAGAGGGAGTGGGAGAGGTAGAGCAAGTGAGAGAGAGTAGGGGATAGGGGAGAGAGAGAGAGAGAGGGGGGGGGGATGGGTGTGTGTGTGAAAGAGAGAGTAGGGGATGGCAGATAGGAGAGATAGTAGGGAATGGGAGAGAGAGAGAGAGAGAGAGAGAGAGAGAGAGAGAGAGAGAGAGAGACAGAGAGAGAGAGAGAGAGAGTAGGTGGTGGGAGAGGGAGTGGGAGAGGGAGAGGGGGGATGGGAGTGTGTGTAAGAGAGACAATAGGGGATGGGAGAGAGTGCAAGAGTGTGAGAGAGAGAAGGGGTGGAAGAGAGAGACAATAGGCAATGGGAGAGGGAGAGAGAGAGGGGGGATGGAAGTGTGTTTGAGAGATCTAGAGAGTATAGGATGGGATAGGAGAGAGAGAGGGGGGATGGGAGTGTGTGTGTGTGTGAAAGAGAGAGTAGGGGATGGGAGAGGGGGGAGAGAGAGTAGGTGGTGGGAGAGGGAGAGAGAGGGGGGATGGGAATGTGTGTAAGATAGAGAGAGAGAGAGAGTAAGGGATGGGAGAGAGTGTGAAAGAGAGTAGGGGGTGGGAGAGATAGAGTATAGGATGGGAGAGAGAGTGAGAGTAGGGGATGGCAGAGAGTGTGAGAGAGAGTAGGGAATGGGAGAGAGAGAGTGAGAGGAGGGGATGGGAGAGAGAGTAGAGAGGGAGAGAGAGGGGGGATGGGACTATGTGTGAGAGATCTAGAGAGTAGGGGATGGGACAAGAGAGAGAGGGGCAATGGAAGCGCGCGCGCGCGCGCGCGTGTGTGTGTGTGTGTGTGTGTGCATAAAAGAGAGAGTAAGGGATGGGAGAGGGGAGAGAGAGAGTAGCCTTAGAGAGAGAGAGAGAGAGAGTAGGTGGTGGAAGAGGGAGTGGAAGAGGGAGAGGGAGAGAGAGAGGGGGGGATGGGAGTGTGTGTAAGAGAGAGAGTAGGGGATGGGAAAGAGTGTGAAAGAGAGTAGGGGGTGGTAGAGAGATAGAATAGGATGGTAGAGATAGTGACAATAGGGGATGGGAGAGAGATAGTAGGCAGTGGGAGAGGGAGTGGGAAAGGGAGAGTGAGAGAGAGAGTAGGGGATGGGAGAGTAGGGAGAGAGAGTAGCTTGAGAGAGAGAGAGAGAGAGATTAGGGAATAGAGAGTAGGGGATGTGAGAGGAGAGAGAGAGTAGGGGATGGGAGTGTGTGTAAGAGAGAGTAGGGGATTTTAGAGGAGAGAGAGCTAGAGAGTAGAGGATGGGAGAGGAGAGAGAGAAAGAGAGAGTAGGGGATGGGAGAGAAGAGATAGTAGCAGATGAGAGAGGAGAGAGAGAAGGGAGAGAGAGAGTAGTGGATGGGAGAGAGAGAGTAGGCAGTGGGAGAGGGAGAAAGAGGGGGAATGGGAGTGTGTGTAAGAGAGAGAGTAGGGGATGGGGGAGGAGAGAGGGTAAGAGAGATTAGGGTATGGGAGAGACAGACTAGGCGGTGGAAGAGGGAGTAGGGGATAGGAGAGGAGAGAGAGATTGAGAGGGAGTAGGGGATGGGAGAGGAGAGAGATCAAGAGAGAGTGAGAGAGAGTAGGGGATAGGAGAGAGAGTGTGAGAGTGTAGGTGATGGGAGAGGGAGTAGGAGAGGTAGAGCAGGAGAGAGAGAATGGGATGGGAGAGAAGAGAGAGTGAGAGAGAGTAGGGGATTGGAGAGGAGAGAGAGTGAGAGATAGTAGGGGATGGGAGAGGAGAGAGAGTAGGGAGAGAGATAGAGTCAAGGATGGGAGAGGAAGAGAGAGAGTAGGGGATGGGAGAGAGAAACTGAAGGTAGTGGAAGAGGGGAGAGAGAGGGGGATGGGAGTGTGTGTGTGAGAGAGAGAGAGAGTAGGGGATGGGAGTGGAGAGAGGTGAGAGAGAGTAGGAGATGGGAGAGAGATAATAGGTTGTGGGAGAGGGAGAGTGAAAGAGTAGGGGATGGGAGAGGAGAGAGAGTATAGGGAGAGAGAGAGAGTAGGGGATGGGAGAGATTAGGTGGTGGGAGATGAAGAGAGAGGGGGGATGGGAATGTGTGTGAGAGAAAGGAGGGGATGGGAGAGAGTGTGAGAGAGTACGGGTGGCAGAGAGAGAGATAGTAGGTGGTAGGAGAGGGAGAGAGGGGGGATGGGAGTGTGTGTGAGAGATATAAAGAGTAGGGGATGGAAGAGGAGAGAGGGCAGATGGGACTGTGTGTTTGTTAAAGAGAGAGAGTATCATAAGAGAGAGAGTAGGGGATAGGAGAGAGTGTGAGAGTGTGAGAGAGAGTAGGGGGTGGCAGAGATAGTGTATAGGATTTGAGAAAACAAGTGAGAGTAGGGAATGGGAGAAAGAGTAGAGAGGGAGAGAGAGTGAGTGGGAGACGGGGGATGAGAGAGTGTGTGTGTGTGAAAGAGAGAGAGAGAGATTAGTTGGTGGGAGAGGGAATGGGAGAGGGAGAGGGAGATAGAGAAGGGGATGGGAGTATGTATAAGTGAGATAGTAGGGGATGGGAGAGAGTGAGTAGGCAATGTGTGTGTGTGTGTGTGTGTGTGTGTGTGTGAGAGAGAGAGAGAGAGAGGAGGATAAGAGTGTGTGAGTGAGAGAGAGTAGGTGGTACGAAAGGGAGAGAGAGGGGGGATGGGAGTGTGTGTAAGAGAGAGTAGGGGATGGGCGAGGAGAGAGAGAGTAGGGGAGGGGAGAGAGAGAGTAGGCAGTAGGAGAGGGAGAGAGAGGGGGGATGCGAGTGTGTGTAAGAGAGAGAGTAGGGGATGGGAGAGAAGAGAGAGTAGTAGAGGGGAGAGGAGAGAGTAAGGAATGAAAGAGGGGGGAAAGAGAGAGAGTAGGGGATGGGAGATAGAGGGGGGATGGGTGTGTGTGTAAGAGAGAGAGAGAGTAGGGGATGGGAAAGGAGAGAGGGTGAGAGAGGAGGGGATGGGAGAGAGAGACTAGGCAATGCAAGAGGGAGTAAAAGAGGGAGAGCAAGAGAGAGAGAGTAGGGGATGGGAGAGACAAAGCAAGAGAGACTAGGGGATAGGAGAGGAGAGAGAGTGAGAGAGAGTAGGGGATGGGAGAGAGAGTGAGAGAGAGTAGGTGGTAGGAGAGGGAGTAGGAGAGGTAGAGCATGAGAGAGTATGGGATGGGAGAGGAGAGGGAGTGAGAGAGAGTAGGAGATGGGAGAGGAGAGAGAGTTAGAGAGAGTAGGGAGAGAGAGTAGGTGATGGGAGAGAGGAGAGACAATAGGGGATGGTAATGGAGAGAGAGTGAGAGAGAGTAGGGAATGGGAGAGAGAGTATTTGGTGGGAGAGGGAGAGCAAGAGATAGAGTAGGTGATGGGAGAGGAGAGAGAGAGGGGGAGATGGGAGTGTGTGTGAGAGAGAGAGAGAGAGTAGGGGATGGGAGAGGGTGTGAGAGTGTGAGAGAGAGTAGGGGTGGCAGAGAGAGACAATAGGTGGTAGGAGAGGGAGAGAGAGAGGGGGGATGGGAGTGTGTGTGAGAGATCTAGAGAGTAGGGCATGGGAGAGGAGATAGAGAGTGGGGGGATGAGAGAGAGAGAGAGTGTGTGTGTGTGTGTTAAAGAGAGAGAGTAGGGGATGGGAGAGGGGAGAGAAAGAGTATCCTAGGGGAGAGAGAGTAAGGGATGGGAAAGAGTATTAGTTTGAGAGAGAGTAGGGGATGGGAGAGAGAGTAGAGAGGGAGAGAGATAGTGAGAGAGAGATAGTAGGCGGTGGGAGAGTGAGTGGGAAAGGGAGATAGAGAGGGGGGATCAGAGTGTGTGAGAGATCTAGAGAGTAGGGAATGGGAGACAAGAGAGAGGGGGGATGGGAGCGTGCCTGTGTGAAAGAGAGAGAGTAGGGGATGGGAGAGGGGAAAGAGAGTAGCCTAAGAGAGGATGAGTAGCAAATGGGAGAGAGAGAGAGAGAGAGAGAGAGAGAGAGAGAGAGAGAGAGAGAGTAGGTGATGGGGGAGGGAGTGGGAGAGGGAGAGAGAGGGGGGGATGGGAGTGTAAGAGAGAGAGTAGGGGATGGGAGAGTGTGTGAGAGTGTGAGAGAGAGTAGGGGGTGGTAGAGAGACAGAATGAGATGGGGGAGAGAGTGATAGTAGGGGATGGGAGAGAGAGAGAGAGAGAGAGAGAGAGAGAGAGAGTGTAAGTGGTGGGAGAGGGACTGGGAGAGAGAGAGAGAGAGAGAGAGAGAGAGAGAGAGAGGAGGAGGAGGAGGAGGAGGAGAGTGTTTGAGCGAGAGAGAGTAGTCTGAGAGAGAGAGAGAGTAGGAAATAGGAGAGAGAGTAGGTGGTAGAAGTGGGAGAGAGGGGGATGGGAGTGTGTGTAAAAGAGAGAGTAGGCAATGGGAGAGGAGAGAGAGCACGGGATGGGAGAGAGAGAGTAGGTGGCGGGAGAGGGAGAGGGGGGATGGGAGAGGAGAGAGAGTGAGAGAGAGTAGGCGGTGGGAGAGGGAGTAGGAGAAGGAGAGCAAGAGAGAGAGTATGTGATGGGAGAAGAGAGAGAGTAGGGTATGGGAGAGGAGAGAGAGAAAGAGAGAGTATGGGATGTGAAAGGAGAGAGAGTAGGGGATGGGATAGAAGAGAGAGTAGGGAGAGAGAGAGAGTAGGGGATGGGAGAGAGAGGGGGGATGGGAGAGAGAGAGAGAGAGAGAGAGAGAGAGAGAGAGAGAGAGAGTAGGGAATGGGAGTGGAGTGAGGGTGCGAGAGAGTAGGGGATGAGAGAGAGAGTAGGCAGTGAGAGAGGGGGAGTGAGAGAGAGAGTAGGGGATGCAAGAGGGGAGAGAGAGAGTAGGCAGTGGGAGAGGGAGAGAGAGGGGGGATGGGAGTGTGTGAGAGAGAGAGACTAGAGGATGGGAGAGGAGAGAGGGTGAGAGAGAGTAGGGGATGGGAGAGAGTGTAGATGGTGGAAGAGGGAAAGTGAGAGAGCAAGGCATGGGCGAGGAGAGAGAGCAAGAGAGTAGGGGATGGGAGAGAGTGTAGGCAGTGGTAGAGCAAGAGAGAGCAAGGGATGGGAGAGGAGAGAGAGTGAGAGAGATAGTGAGAGAGATAGTAGGGGATGGGAGAGGAGAGAGAGAGTGAGAGAGAGTAGGGGATGGGAGAGGAGAGAGAGTGAGAGAGAGTAGGGGATGGTAGAGAGAGTGAGAGAGAGTAGGCAGTGGAAGAGGGAAGGCGAGAGAGAGTATGGGATGGGAGAGGAGAGAGAGTGAGAGAGAGTAGGGGATGGGAGAGGACAGAGAGTGAGAGAATAGGGGATGGGAGAGGAGAGAGAGTAGGGGATGGGAGAGGAAAGAGAGTACATAGAGATAGAGTAGGGGATGGGGGATGGTGGGATAGGGAGAAATTTATTTTCACATAGTGGGTACGCACTATAGTGTGTACACACTTTATAGGGCATACTTGTTATAGTGTATATGCACTATATGAAAACACCAAAAAATGGTCATAAAGAAAATTTTGTTCCTTACTAATCCATATTCTACTTTTTGCCTGTTCTGTATTCTATTGTTCTAACAAAAAACATAGGTTTCAAGCTGTTGGAAGTTATCAAACACTCTTTGAAGGCTTTTTGAAGATTCTTTCATTCTATTTGAAGCTAGTAAACACCAAATTCAATAATTAGATATGCTATTTGAAGGCTTTTTGAATATTCTTTCTATAGAAAAGGTTAGTGTAGTCCTTTTTAAATATTTTATTGTTATATAAAGAAAAATTTGATTATAATTTGACATGTTGTTTAATATATAGTGAATTCATTGAAATTTGTATGTTTGAATGAATTTTTATTTGGAAATTGTTAAAAATTTGCCAAGCTATTTAATATATATTGTGTATTCATTGAAATAATTGTAATTTTAATATGTATTTGAATGATTTGTAATTTACTATTTGTAAGTAATTCAGATGTTTGAATAATTTGAAATATAGAAATAATCATCATGTTAAGAAAGAAACCAAAAACTCAAACAAAGGAAGAGAGGGAGACAAATTTGGTAATTAAAAGAGATAAAATGAAACTACTATATGAACAAAGAAAATTGCAAATAAATAATAAAGAATTGCCTTTCAAAGAGGAATAAGAACTACCAATACAAAGAAACAAAGAGGAAGAATTGGAAAGACAAAGAGAATGAATAAGACTATTACACTTAAGAAGACAATTGAATTGTGAAGCTACACCATCTTCCAATGTTGGAGTCATATTATCCTTTCATGTTGAAGAGATGCTAATTTGTAGATCTGATGATGTACATAGTCCATCATCTCATGTTGAATGCACACCATCAACATATCAAGTAGGCTATATTCTATCTTTTGCATCTTATTTCCAAGGCACATCATCTTCGATTCAAGGTACTCAAAAAACTCAACCTTATGTTGATGTTTAAAATATTGAGGTAATGGAAGTGATTATAATACCTTCTAGAATTCATTTTAGAAGACCAAAATATTTGATTGATATTGATACTAACATTTTGAAATCAATGCCTAACAAGATTAGCAAGTGTACTTTTTAGAGAAAACTAAATTATATGTGGAGATTATTCATCGAAGAATTAAATATTCCAAGTTAATGCCAATTTTTGTTGAAATGATGAAGAATTTGAAATTTAGGCTTATCATGAATATTCTTGGGCTAAGAATGATGGATGATTGAAATGAAAAAAACATTGTAAAAAATCTAATGAGTACTTGTGACAAAGTGGGTTCTAAATGATGCACCAAAGATAGTAATATCACAAGATGAGTACTTACATTGACAATAGTAAGTACCCAAATGAAGAAAGCTTGACTCATGAGAAAGAAAAGAAAAATATTGAAAATTGGTAGAGGTATTCTAAGGAGAACCATGCTAAGGCGTGAGAGATTGGAAGATCCAAGAAAAAATGAGTTATGGACATTTAGCAGTAGACTACTACGAAAGAATAAAGAAATTAGCGATGGTTTGAAATCATTGATCAAAGATTTTTAGAAAAATAGCACACATATTTCCCCTAATAAAAGAGATGTTTTAAGAAGGAGGATTGGTAACCAAAATTGTGATCCACATGCAAAACATTTTTTGGACTCAACTTGGACACATTTTTTTACAAAATTTATGAGATGGGTAAAATTTTTTATATGAAGATAAATCACACACACACAACTTGTTGTTGTAGGATACATATTGAATTTTTTAAACATTTTGATGTTTATAGGCATATGTGTGTTTTTGCATTCTAAGTTTGTTTTGTAGGATTGTGACATGAATTAGTCACCAAGTTCTTCAAGGGAATTCATATCCAAAATTTTATGTGAAATAGAGAATGGCCAACAATTTTACAAGAAATCATACTTGGATGGTACATGCTTATTTTGTGGTTCTTTTCCACTTTTATCAAGTTATGAAGATATGGATAGTACACATGAAATTGGAAATAAAATAGTAGATTATGGAAAATATAGGATAGTAACATATTCTCTAAAAGATGAGAAACAAGGTAAAAGATGTGATTTAGTCATTGAAAATATTTTAGTGCATGAGTTCATGAAGATTTTTCATGACAAGATTATTTACAAGTATGCAAGGCATACACATAGAGCTTGATGGTTGGATGTGCAGTTCAAGTTATGTAAGGATACATTTCCACTGGATACCATTGTTTTAGTTGTAGACTTTGTAGAGAACTACACACTACAACCACAAAATGAAGTGCAAGTAAAGTATTATACTTCTCAATAGGATTCCATATTTGTTCACATAACATTCATGCATTCACCTATAAGTACAGAGGATGATAGGAATATTTTGAGGGAGTACCATTTTTACATCAATGATGATCAATCATATTCTACAGAGTTTGTACATGGTTGTTGTCAACTCTTTTATGCAGATTTGGTCAAAAGGGCATACCATATCATCAACACATTATTTGGCCAAACAATTATGCATCTAAATTCAAGAATGCACAGATGTTCTATTGGTTGAGTAGGATACATGCGTTGTGTAGAATTTAATATATGTGGAATTTCACAGAGGCTGGTCATGGAAAGGGAGAGCAAGATGGTGCAGGCACATGCATCAAAAGAGCCTTAGCTCATGAAGAACTAAAGTAAAAATATGGAGCAATATTTATTGATGCAAATTCCATCATCCAGTGGTGAAACGCTACAATGGGTCTAGGTAAGGAAGGTGAGTCTATAGTTCATAGATGTCTTTGGTTGATAGATAATACTAACTTTGAACCATATGAGGATTACTACACACTAATAGGATCAAGTGATTTACACTCTTTTAGAAGCTCTAATGTAGGTTCATGGAGTATTTAGATACAAAAATGGCATGCTATTGTCCATCATGTGCAAAGGAAAATTGGGATGACCATGAGTTGACTCAATGTTGTCATGCAAAAAAAATGCAAAATGAAAACTTTTCTTGCTAAATAATTGAAAAGGTAGTTCAACATTGGAATAATCATTTGAATGATGGTTATTACCATTAGATTCAAGGAATACATGTTTAAAAATGTTTTACATGGAGAGGACAACATAATTGTATAGACTAGTGAAGATTTACATGAATAAAACTCTAATTTTCTACCTTTTTCTCAGTTTTTATGAGTTGTATAGATGTGTATAGATTGGTGAATGAGATCAACTATCATGGTTGGATATCTTTATGAACTAGGTCTCATTTTCATTTGGTTTGAAGGTTATATCTTTTCCTTTGCTTACGTTATTGCAGTTTTTGTGAAGGTTGCTTATTTGGGCCTGAATTCAAGGGTTTTAGCAAACATGTACCTCTAACTTTCAAACCCATAGTTTGAATTTAATGCCTCTTTAGGGGATGAAATTTAGGGAATTTTACTTTGATATGGTAGAGTGTCAGACCTAGTGGAATTGGTTTGATATTTTTACCAACCGGCCCTATGCTGAACATCCCTATGTGTTCAGCCAAGAATTGAAGAAGAAGTGGCATTTAGGCTTCCAAAATAATTGCCTAAACCCAAGTGAAGGGTGAAATGTAGTTATAGGAAGGAGAGGAAGAGTTCCATGGGGTTGAGTTGATTCTATGAACCCATATTCAAGAACTTACTTTGGAAACCTAGTCTAATTAGCCCTATTAAGTCTATGGACTAAAGTGGAGTTTGGGTATGTTGGAATGGAGTCAACCCTTGGTCCTTTGGAGTCTTCAAGAAATAGTTAAAATGTGTTTGAAAAGGTGATAATTTGGCCTTTTCCTTTGAAATTTTTTGATGTTTTCCAAGGAAAACTAAATTTTGATCTACTAGGATTTCTACACCTAAAATAGGGATATTGATCCTTTGAAGGTGGTGAGGCCTTGAAAGTTCATAAATCCTAGTGGTTTAGTCCTAGAAATGATGAATAGAGTCTTATTTTGAAGTCTTGAAACCTTTTTACTTGTTTTGCCTTAATTGGCCTAGTTGAGGGCAAGTGTCCCTAAAGCCATATTTTGATCCAAGTTTTCCAAGAGCAATAGGAAAAAGGAAGGACCTTAGGAGAGTGGAGTCGACTTGGATAAGTAAAGGTCATCATTTGGAAAAGGCTGGTAACCAAGACATCATCCTTAAGTGGGTTTTGATACCCATAGAGTCTAAGAACCAAGTGGCAAAAGTAGGTTGTGTGCTCTGCATCAATAAGGTTCATTATACCTAGGTGTGATAGCTAGGGTGTAGGAAGTCACAATGTCTTTGGAAGAGTCACTAATTGGCCTAAAAGTCAAGGCATACCTTACTATAGGGAAATGAGAAACTTAAGGGATAAGTCTCTAGTTTAGGGTAGGGTCCCTAGCATGGAATTACTAAGGGGTAACCCATTTAACAAGTTGGAAGTGTTAGAAAGACCAAGCAAGAAAAAATTGCAAAAGGTGCTATATTGCAATTTTTCCATTTTTTACAAAAATGCTGATTTTACAAGAAATGGTGGATTTTTCTTTTTAAAACTTGAATAAGACTAACACAAGCCCTAATATGGAATGGAAACACTTAATAAGACATATAAATACCTTCCTAACCCTAAAATAGGCATAAGGAATTGTCATTTGTATAGACAAGTGTTGTAACATGACATTTTGAAGGCAAAAATATTGATTATGTGAGTTTTAAGATATTTTTGGCATTGTCCATGGTTGTTATACCTAATGGAATCATAGATAGGGTTAATTAGAACATTTTTTCTTTAGGAAGTTTGCTTTGAAAGTTGTTTGTTTCATAGTTATAAAAATCTTTCCATTTTAGATAGTTTGTTGTCCTATTTTTAGCAACTTGTAGAAATAATGTTGTAACTCACTATCCTACTATTAGAATTGTACGACCTCTTGGGGATAGTGAGTTGGTGCATCTATGCTACATGCACCTAGGCCATCATATTTCTCCCTTGTACCTACATTTCTGTAAGTAAAAGCACAAAAATAGATAAAGTAGTTATGATCCAACCAAATTTTTAACTATGGTTAAATGAGTCTATTGAAAAAATAGATAAAGTAGTTATGAAGAATAATTCATGCAGTTTCAATATTTTAACACCTTTTATGATACCAAACATAATGGGAGACTAGAAAGTGTTTTGCATGTAGTAGAAGTTTGAATTATATAGGTGAGGATAGAAAAGAGTAAAGAACATATAAAGCAAGTGAATTAAACAATGCACATATTGTTTCATCTTAAATAACGAAGTATATTGAGATGTGACTTTCTTTAAAAGGGTTCAAAGGTAGATTGAAGGTCATCATCAACATTATTTTTGTTCAACATAACCTTTAAATATGTTTCTCTTGATTTTTTCTTGGTAAGAATTAAGTATAAATCTATATAAAAATCCATTTGCATTGCGGCTCATTTCTCTTATGCCCTTTTTTATGTCTTTGAATTCCCTTGCATTATCCTCATAGTTACTAGTGTATAGGTTGATATTTGAATCTAAACATGTGAATAGTTTGTCTTAGTTCTCATATGTAGTCAGGGTCCTTGACATCAATTACAATTCATAAACATGCATTAACAAAATGCAACAGGGTCTCGCAAACTTGATTGCAAGTTTTCTCATGCCTAATTGATTGGCAAGCCTTAAGACCCAATCAATAAGTCATCCTTCTATGTTGATAAGCACATACTGTAATCAAGTCTAAGGGAATAGATTGCAAGCTCTTTAAGCATCTTCATATGTCATCAGGTTAAGTCTTGCATCCCTACAATCTATTCTTGAAGACCAAATTGCATATCACCCTCTTAACATAATCATAGTTAAGTATTTGAGACTTCATTACATATCAACATGTATTGAACTTACAACTTGTAATGTAGCTCTAGGACCCAATTACATATTGTATCTCTTCTACACTTGCAATCAAGTCTTTAGGGTATGATTACATATCTTCTTTATAGAAACTTGTAGGAAAAGTCTTGGAGAGTTGACTACATATTATTTATAATTCATTCTTGTAATTAAGTTAGTGAGACCCAATTACATACTAAAATTTCATATCCACTTGCAATTGGGTCTTTCAAACCTGATTACATGCCAAGTCTTTGCATATTCACTGACATGATTACAAACAATTTTGCTTAGTTATGCAAAAAGTTGCAAAGTTGCATAGCAACTTTTGCAAGTTTTATTGAATTTTGCAATTTTTGTGCCTAAAAGGCATTTTAACAATGTAAATGAGTCCTAATTGACTCAATAAAATTATTAAACCCCAGATGACAAGCATATGTATTCAAAATATAAAAATTGTACCCTTGTGACCTCATTGAGCAACAGGCTTATAAAACACCCAATATTTCTATTGGACCACACAAAAGGGTTAATAGAAAATGTAAGAGTCTAAAATCATGAACTTATTGAAAACATGGAAAGAAAACTAGAAAGAGGTCATAAATGACCCAAGCAACTTGATTACAAGATTTCATAAGAGGGGTGCTCTTACACCAATCACAGGGCCCTCACCTTTTCATTTTTTTTGTGTTATGCTCCAAGTGAGCCTTGTAAGTAGAATAGGTGTCATTGGACCTAGGTGTTCTAGTATGGGTATTGGATGCCATTTATTGCAAAATTGCAAACATGAAGTGTTTTATTGCTACATTTCACCAATCTCACTATGTCCATGGTCATTATTCTCTTTTCATTCATGTTTGGGGGTATGTTCCTAGTGCACAACACCAAGGCACTTGGTTTATATTTTGTTTTTCATGTTTTTTTTATAACCTAATTAGGCTACAATAAACAACTCTTGGATGAGAAGTTCATGGTTGTCAAAGAAAGACACAATTTTGTATGCTTAAGGCACTTTATGCAATTTATAAGTAAAAGTTGCTCATTAGGAAAATTTGGTATTTTTAATGTTTTTGGTCAAGAAATCCTAGGACTGAGTTGTTATTAGTTGGTTTCAAGTATGTGGGAACCTGTTCCAAGTCCTAGAAGTGGAATCAAGCAAAAAATATAAAAATTGCACTTTTTGTGCAAAGTTGCATTGTTGAAAGTTATAAAAGTTGCTTAAATTTGAAACTTAGTGGGAAAAGGGTTATAACTATTAAAATATTGGTTCTAACCATTAAAATATATATAGGAGATATATATACCTCATTTATGAGGTCTAAAGGGCATTAATATACAGATTGGAAGAATTTGCAAAGAAATAAATTCAATTTTTGAGCCATTTTTGCTATTGTTTGCATGCTACAAAAAATGTATAAAATTAGACTAGATGTTATGGATTTTTGAGATATAGCTGTGAATAATCTTTATTTTCCTTCTATTCTCATAATTCTATGTGTTTTCTAACTTAAGTTATTGCATTTTTAGTGAAACTAAGTTTTTAGGACAACATTTTGTTGCACACAGCTAAATAGGCCTCTAAGTGCAATTTCCTTGGTTGAAATTTCATGGCCACTTGGTAAATGGTATTTAGTAGGGTCCTTTATAATATTCCAAGGTTTCAATATTGGAGGATGCAATTTTTAATTTCCCAATCAAGCCCTAGGTCATGCACCATTAAGGATTTGACCTCTTATAGCGTGTTGATTTGTGAATGGCAGGAGTTTGGAAATTGATGAAGGGCTGAGCATTTGGAAATAAGTTATTATAGTGTTTTTGAAACTTCCTAAGAATTGAGTTCATTTCCACAAACCCATTTCCTACTATTTTCTTTGTAAACTAGTTATCTATTTAACTGGGACATGTTTGGAAACTGACAATCTCCATTTAAATTGAAGTCTCCATTTAAAGGTGACAATGAGCTTTTTGTTGTTATTTTAAGATCATTAATATATTTTGATGAGAATTTTGAGGGATCATAACCAACTTGAGTATCCTAGCTTCCCAAGTCCTATAAATGCAAAGTTGCAATGTTGCTCAAAAAGTTGCTTGAGCAACTTTTTCAATTTTTGCAAAAAAGTTGCAAATGGAAGTTTGGGAAGTTGTAACTATCCATGCTTAGGTATATGAGCATGGGAAAAATTTTTTTGAAGGTTAAAAGGTTTTCAGTCATATTCTTATTTTTAATAAACTTTTACAACTTTTGTAATTTTGCACAAAAAATGCAACTAATGCAAAGTTCACTAGATTTCACTTTAGGAATTGGAAAAGAACTATTAAGAAACAACTAAAAACACCTAATCCTAGGCTATCTTGATCAAAAACTCAAAAACACCTAATTTGGCCTAATTAGCAACTTTTTCTCATATCTTGCACAAAGTGGTCTAGGCATACATATCTTGCTCATATCTCTTTCACCATTTGTCATGGGATCGAACTATCTATTTCATTAGCTCTAAGTGGCTGGTGAACTCTAGCCCCAAGCTCATCCCATCCTATTGAGCACTCAAACATTTTTAGGCACACCAAATCAAAACATCCCTAAGGGTCACTAAATGCCATAGGGTAGTGATCTTTGATGGGGCATATCTTAGAGCTCATGCAATGTATGAATGTGATTCTTAGTACTATAGGACCATGTTGTAGAGACCTATAATAACCTCTCTCACTTTTTAGAAATATTACTCTATTTTGATTTTGTGATGCCATCTTAGGTGATGCTAAAACTTGTAGTGTTGGCTAGTACAAAGTTTCCTACTACCAAATCTTCCTCACCATTCATCGTGGGATCAAACTGTCTATTATATTAGCTCTAGGTGGTTGGATAAACCCTAACCCCAAGATTGTCCCATCCTGTTGAGCACTCAAATGTTCTTGGGCATGCTAAACTAAAATATCCCTAAGGGTCACTAAATGCCATAAGGCAATGATATTTGATGGGGCATATCTTAGAGCTTCTACAATGTATGGATGTAATTATAGATGCTATAGGACTATTTTATAGAGACCTACAATAACCTCTCTCACTTTTTGGAGCTCTTACTCTATTTTGATTTTGCCATGCCATCTTGGGAAATGTTGAAACTTGTAGTGTTGGTCAATACAAATTTTCCAACTACCAAATCTCCTTCACCATTCATCATGGGATCAAACTGTCTATTCCATTAGCTCTGAGTGGCCAAGTAAACCCTAGTCCCAAGCTCGTCCTACCTTGTTGAGCACTCGAACATTCTCTTGCATGCTCAACTGAAACATCCCTAAGGGTCACTAGATGCCATAAGGAAATGATATTTGATGAGTCAAATCTTAGAGCTCATGTGAGGTATGGATGCAATTCTAGATGCTATAGGATAGTGTTATGGAGACCTAGAATAACCCCTCTCACTTTTTGGAGGTCTTACTCCATTTTGATTTTCCAATGCCATCTTGGGTGATGTTGAAACTTGTAGTATTGGCTGGTAAAAAGTTGTCAACTACCAAATCTCCCTCACCATTCATCATGGGATCAAACTATCTATTCTATTAGCTTTAACTAGCTTGGTGAACCCTAGCCCCATGCTTGTCCCATCTCTTTGAGTGCTCAAACATTCTCAAGCACTCCAAACCAAAATGTCCCTTATGGTCACTCAATGCCATAGGGGAGTGATCTTTGATAGGGCATATCTCAAAGCTCATGCAAGGTATGGATATGATTCTAGATGCTATAGGACCATGTTTTAAAAACCTACAATAACCTCTCTCACCTTTTGGAAATCTTACTCTATTTTGATTTTGCGACACCATCTCAGGTGATGTTGAAACTCATAGTGTTGGCTACTACAAAGTTGTCTACTGCCAAATCTCCCTCACCATTCATCATGGGATCAAACTATCTATTTCATTAGCTCTAAGTGGCTAGGTAAACCATAGTCCCAAGCTCATCCCATCCCATTGAGTGCTCTAACATTCTCAGGCACGCTGAACCAAAATGTCTCTAAGGGTCACTAAATTCCATAGGGTAGCAATATTTGATGAGGCATATCTCAAAGCTCGTGCAAGGTTGATGCAGTTCTAGGTGCTATAGGACCATGTTGCAGACTTTGCTTCATTTTGATTTTGTGATGCTATCTCAAGTGATGATGAAACTCATAGTGTTGGCTAGTACAAAGTTGCCAACTACCAAATCTCCCTCACTATTCATCGTGGGATCAAACTATCTATTTTGTTAGCTCCAAGTGGCTGGGTAAACCCTAACCCCAAGCTCATTCCATCTAGTTGAGTTCTCAAACATTCTCAAGCATGCCAAACTAAAACATCTCTAAGGGTCCTTAAGTGCCATAGGGCATTGATCTTTGATGGGGCATATCTCAGAGCTCGTGCAAGGTATGGATGTAATTATAGGTACTATAGGACTATGTTGTAGAGAACTAAAATAATCTCTCTCACTTTTTGGAGATCTTACTCTATTTTGATTTTGTGATGCCATCTCGAGTGATGCTGAAACTCATAGTGTTGGCCACTACAAAGTTGCCAACTACCAAACCTCTCTCACCATTCGTCATGGGATCAAACTATCTATTTCATTAGCTCCAAGTGGTTAGGTAAACCCTAGCCTTAAGATCATCCCATCCCATTGACCGATCAAATGTTCTCGAGCATGTCAAACCAAAATGTCCCTAGGGGTCACTAAATGCCATAGGGAAGCGATCTTTGATGGGGAATATCATAGAGATCTTGCAAGGTATGGATACAATTCTAGGTGCTATAAGACTTTGTTTTAGAGAGCCACAATAACATCTCTCACTTTTTGGTGATCTTAATCCATTTCAATTTTGTGATGCCATCTCGAGTGATGCTAAAACTTGTAGTATTGGCCAGTACAAAGTTGCCAACTGCCAAATTTCTCTCACCTTTCATTGTGGGATCAAACTATCTATTTTGTTAGCTCTTGGTGACTAGGTAAATACTAGTCCCAAGTTCATCCCATCTTGTTGAGCACTTGAACATTCTTGGGCACACCAAACTCAATCATCCCTAAGAGTCACTAAATGTCATAGGATAGGGATCTTTGATTGTGGCAACTGGATATGTCATCTCATCTAATGATGGAGACTCATGATAGAAGCTAAAAGGGTGATCATACAAATCATTTTGAACATGTTATTTTTTTATGTTAATAACGTAATCATTGCCTGTAAGGTCAAGGAACTTGAGGTCACCTATAAACCTATAAACTCAATAAGCGTAACTACATGTTATAATTGAATGGAGTTAGTGGAAGATGTTAATGATCTTCTTAGTTGTCTTAATAGTTTTTTCATGGTTTTGAAACATAACCACTTCCCTTTGTGTAGAGTTGTCAAAAAATCAACAAATTACATGTTGTTGCAAAGAAAATATAGTCATAGTATGTTGAAAGATTATTTTCACTCATAGGATGTTGAAGAATCTCTTGGAAGGATGGAATAGATGATAGAAAAAAGTTTTTGATATAGTTATTAGGTGTTCCTTGAAGTGGCTAAGATGTTATTTTGAAGCAAGAAGTTGATTATGATCCATTTCTCAAGTTTGCTCATTTTTCCCTTATTGCTTCCCAAGTCTTGAATAGGGAAAGTGATCAAGTAGTTTTGTGATGTTGGGTAGAAGTTTGTTCAATATTGTAACCAATTTGGAAAGAGTCTTTGAAGATACTTACGAAGGTGGGAAAGGTATTTTTCCTTAAAAGTGTTCTTGCTAGGAATCCACTAGCTTTTGCTATGAGCATGCTGCATCATTTTGGATCCAATTTACATTAAAATGAAATCCATGAAATGTACTTAAAATTTAAACAATAAAACAAGATATACATTATGATAACCAATAATTTCATACATGAACAAACATATAATATACAAGGTTGCATAGGGATGGGGGTACTTGGGGTACAGGTATGTGTAAAGGTAAAACTATTTTTAATAATAGGGGTTTCAGAATTACAATTAGGAAAGTAAACTTTAGGGCGGGCTTGGGGGGGGGGGGGGGGGGGGTGTGAATTTGAAGCACGAATCTTTGAACTAATTAAACTTTTAATCTTAGAATCAATACATGCATAAACTGCTTGAAATAACATGTAAAGTAAATGCATTCACATGGACACTTCACACAAGATATGATTACCCAGAAACCCTCTAATGAGAAGGTAAAATTGGGGTGGGGATGACACCCAAAAATTTTCACTACTATAGCAATAAATTTCACCTATTAAGGTTACATGGTTTGACCATTCTCATGATCTACCCTATGAAAAGCCTACCCTATTAAAGGCTTACAAAAACTGTTAAGTCCTACCCTGTTAAAGGATTTCAAAACCCTATTAGAAGTGTGCCTAGTTAAAGGACTTCTGATCATTCACTTGGAATGTCACCTTGTTAAAGGATTTACTAGATTTTTTTAGGACTACTTTGTTAAGAGATTTTACCAAAATCACTTGTTAGGATGTAAAGGCATATATCTTATAATTGGCTCTAGCCACCTAATTAAAGATCAACTCCATGTATTAATCTCCTTAATCCTTTTGATCTGATGTGAAAATTGTTGTATCCTTCATTCTTTTCTCTCCTCACACTAATTTTTCAATTCATTCCTTCATGCTATCCTCTAAGTCTCCATGAATGCTAAGTCTGCATATGCAAAATTCTCTACAATCCTTTCTCGCACTCATAAGAAGTTTTTAAGGTTTTTTCTTCCTTAATAAAACTTCTATACTTATGGTTAGGTATGAATCTATGGCTTAGATTCATTCACTTTGCCTCTTTACCATTCCTATTTTTTGATTGGTTGCATGTAATTACCTAGGAATTCCACAAATAGATTCATCCTTATCTCCAAAAGATCACAATCTATCCATATGTTGGCTCAAAAATGGTTTACATATTTATTTGCACCATCACAAACAACTATGTCCAATCTATGTTACTTGGCACTTGATAGTTTTGATAGTCAGCACTTGATAACACTCATACTCGGCACTTACTATAATTCTCTCTTGCTCTGTACTTGAACTACTTGGCATCAACTATCCACTCAACACACACACTCACTCAGTACTATCTATCTACTCGACACATATTGCAACTTGGCACTTGTATATAATATACTTGGCATATGTACTAGCTCGGCATGAGCTTAGTAAATAGCTTAAGTGTGTTGACACTTGATGGTCAAAACCAATATGAGATCAACAATCTCCTCCTTTGACATGAGTGTCAAAAAAACTTAACTATACATGATGAATCTAATCTCGTCGAGTATAATATGCAATTAGTTCGACATATATACAAGACTTCAAAAATGTTGAAAATTTTGTAAATACTATATACCTCAATAACTCCCCCTGAGCTAATGTGTCTTTTCTATTTCCAAAATCTCTTTGAGTAGATTTGTGTCATCATTTTGATTCTCTTTATCTAATCTAATATAATATGCTTTTCTACTTTGTACTTCCCCTTAGGTTGCTCCTCTTTTGACTCCCCCATTCACATGTCTCCCCTTGTAGATTAAGTCACCTTCTGGCCATTTGATTTATCTCCCCGTTTCATCAATTTCTCCCCCTTTTTGAGACTTATGTCAAAGGGTCTATATGTTGACTGAGTATTTTTCCAAGAAGATGTTTTTTACATCCATCACAATTCTCAAACTAGTATCCCAGTTTTGTATTACAACTTATATGGATTTGATTTGCATTGGTGTCTCTGTTGCAAGGTGAACTAAGCCATATAATGTTGAAAGATTAGGATCTTTCTTTAACACATTTTCTACATAGGCTAGTTCCTTTTGTAGAATCTCCATGTGAGGGGTAAGGGCGGCTTGGAGTTGGACTAATCTGGCTCTAGTATTAGCCCCTTTTGTTGTCAATACAACTAGTTCCTTTTGTGTGTGAAGTGTTTTATTAAAGTGTCTTCTCACTTTGAGCTAGATCTTTGGGCAAGTGCATGCTTGATATTTTCAAATTTCTTTCCAAGCTCATTATTCTGTGGTTGGTTTCTTGTGTGAAGATTGAGGGATCACACAATTTTGAGTACAATGAGAATATATTCTCAAGTACTATCTTTGCCTTCTCAATTTTCTTTGCCAGCTCTACCTATGATAGTGCTATTTCACTAGATATTTTCTCATTCACCTTTCCTTGAAACTTCTTCTTAGACTATTCCATGAGTTTTACATTTGTCTCTTGGTCTTCATTGGTCACCTATTCAACAATTTTTTATAGTTGTTCCAATATTGGCTTGGTTTCATGAGGTGCCTGCATGCTGAATGCATCTAGAATGATGTCTTTTATCTCAATTAGTTCTTGCATTTTCTTGTACTCTTTTCTAAGTAAATCTTGGTTTTCCTTTCTATCCAATGCCTCTTGCATCTCATTGATCTAGTCTATGTTCATGGTTGTATAGTCATACTTTGGGATGACTATCTCTTCATCTAATGTAAGTCCCCATAATAAAGTAATCTTGTAACCTTTGTGGATCTCAAGCCTGGTGCAAAGATTTGGTGTGGCATAACATCTGTGCTTAGCTTCTGAGGCATTTTTGTAGGAGTCCCACTAGTTGGTCCTTCTGCTCTTCTAATTTGTCTTGATCAATCAGTATTATTTATGGTGGTGCACCTTGTACTTGTGTAGTAGGGACAGAAGTATCCATCTATCCTATTTATACCTTCGAAGGCTCCTCTACATTTTGAGTCTATTGTTCATTTGCAACAACTTTGACTATGGTGTCAACCTTTGCTGATGTTTCTCCTAATGTTTGCACTAAGAGTTGACCACTAGTAGCTAGAGGGATGGTAGAAGGTCATTCTTGTGGATTCACCTTATCCCTGGTTATGTTAGCTACAACTTTTTACAATTCATCTACACTGACCAATATTGGATTGTCACACAACTTTGCTTGTAATGTTGATTGGTCAAGAATCTTCTTTAGATCCTCTATAGTGAGTGGGTCAATGTTCTGAACAAAGTTATCAAGAAAATCCTTTATTTTTATTGTTTTTGTAGGTGTAGAGGTTTCATGTGGAGGGTTCAGTCATGGTAATTGTGTGTCTTGGACACTTTTATCTATTTGATGCTCCTTAGCTACTACTACTTCATCTCTCTATTGTGTCTCCTCCACTATGTTATCTCCTTTTTCTTTCTCAATCTCTTTTTCTCCATTATTTCTTCCCTCAAAGGGATCCTCTTCTCCTTCTTTCACAATTGTTAAACCATAAATCAATTTTCACATCTTGGTGGATTTATTAACATCTTTAATGTTGTTTTGGAGAATACTAAAGGCTCTATATTTGGGTACAAATTTGTTCCCATGCTTCTTGTTAGCCTTAGTAATTTGACCTTTGGTAAGCTCAAGCATTACTCGAGCCAATGTAGGCTCTCTTATTTCCTTCTCCATATTAATGCAATAATGCCATTTATTCTCAACAACATAATATAATATAATATTAAGGCAATAATGCCATGTTTTTCTCTTCCCTACTTAACTTACTAAAATTAATGTTCTTTAAACCAATTAAGTCTGCATTAGCTTTAATATTATCAAAAATATTCTCTAAATCAGACTCAACAGCATGACTTACCACTCTAACTTGCCTAATGTCTTCCTACTCAATCCTTTCTTCATCAGAGTTAGGTTGAGCTACATATTTTCTTCTTCGTTTCTTCTCAATAGGACCACTTTGTTCAATAGCATTCTTCTTTTCCTTGACTTGCTCCTTAGACTTTTGAGTAGATGCCCATGTGGTGGCTCTTGTAGCTAGAGTAGTAGGCTTAGCAATGCTTTGCTTTGCAATTTTCCTAGTCTTGGGCTATTCTACAGGCTACATTTTAGCTTTCCTCTTCTTGTGTGTTGGTTTAGTCGGTGCCTCATTTTCTTGTTCCTCCTTGAAACCTTCTTCCTCTGCACCTTCCCCCATGCCTTGTGTCAAGGTAAGTGGTCCTTGACCTTGTTCCTATTCTTTCTCTTCTTTATCTTCATCATCATCTTTTTCTTCTTCTGCAGTCCAAATTTTTCTTTAAGTTTCTTGACTATTTTATCTTTTTTCTTTAGAGTTGAGGTAGCTGTTAGCTCCATTTCCACCTTAGACTTCACAACATCATAAGTTCCAAAAGGTTTTGTACTTTTATCAATTACTTCTAGAAATAATGTTGTAATTGTTGTTGATGCCTCATTAATGTTTAGCTCATATCCTGATTGCCTTAGCCATCTAACTCTTGGTACTACTACTTGTATGAAAGTATAATCAATATCAACTAAGAAAAAAATATCATTGATGTGATGATCTACTAGGGAAAGAGGTACCCTTAGTCTTTGCTTCATGGTTTTCTTGAAATCCTCAAAATAACTAGTCATTAAAGTCTCAAAATTGTCTCCCATTTTCTCAATGTACTCATTAATTTGAGTTATAATTGACCTATTTGTTTTCTAATCAATCTTTCCAAAAGAGAGAAATTCATTTTGAACATAGAAAAAGATACATATAAAAATTGATCCAAACTTACATTGAGCACTTTTGGATATTCTTATTGCTCCCAAATTCTCCATAATTTGCTGCAATTGTAATTTTCCTAGATCATATGTATGATCCTTCTTGAAAATTTTGTTGCCTACATCCACTGTAATGCATGGTACATTGTTCAGTTGGCTTGATTGGTAGAATTTGTGAGATATGACCCTCACAACAAATTCTAAAAGTGGATCTTTGATTGTATCAATGGTCAAGCCCCTCTTATTACATTTTTCCCCATTGTTATTTTTAATGGCTTCTTTGGAGTCACTTCTTAGGGTTTTGTGCCAATTTAGGGTTGGAAAACTTGTAACTCTATGTATGATTCTTTTTGACAACTTAATGGGCCCTCCTTCTAACCATAAACATCCATCATGGATTCTACTTAAAATAATTCTAGTCCATTTTGTTTTGAAAATTATAGGAAAATCTAGGGCATGTGTTAGTCAATTTCTCTCAACAATTCAAAATTCTTCTTTCAAAACTCCATTCTCACATAGTTTTTCATATTCTTTTCAAATTTCCATGTCACCAATTACTCCAACTTGAGAAATGTAGCATTCCCTAACATCTTGAACCATTACTGCTTTTGGTGGAATGATGGATAATGTATCAATAGGGTCATTTTTATATGCAACTTCAGGTATTGGCCTAAAATCTAATTGGTTGACTTCATTCCTAACTAACTAAACATCAAAATTTTCCTTTTCCTTAGGGTTTTTAGAACTAGAGGCCATTTTGCAAAATTAGGGTTTTAGAAGATATTAAACTTTGTAACTGCGTAACTTGACACTTGAGAAAATACCTTAGATCAATGAAATAGTGCTTGATCTTTGTAGGAATATGTGCAAAAAGATTCAATATTTTTTCCCCAATAACTTTTGTTCTTTTCTCTTTCTTTCTCTATGTTTGAATGATGATAAATGATAAAAAAATTGACCATATACCCTCCAATACATAGCATTTAATACTTAGTGCATATACAACTGTACACTTGGCATCAATGCAAATTCTAGTCCACTTGGCTTCCATTGGTTTTCCCATCACTTGACATCCATTAGAGTTACCCTTACTTAGCTTCCATAGGAATTCCCTTTTTACTCAACAACAACTAAACACTTAGCTCCAACTAGCTTTGGTTGACAACTCAACACATACTAACATTCACTTAGCTTCTGAAGTGAACTTTTCACACTTGACAATAACGTGAAAACTTTGAAGATTTAACCTTTCATCTTTATTCATGTTGATCTATCCTTTATAGTACTAACTCATCTAGGAATTGATGTATGATAAAGCATTCAAATATCAGTCCCACTTCTTCTTTTAGTTTGATGAAGTGTGATCACTTGACCTATCAGGTGAAGTGATCTGTTCATTTGATGAGCTGCTTCCATTTTTCTTCTTCCATGTCTTATTCATTTCTTCTCTAATATTATCAACATTTATTTTACCTTTTCCTTTAAAAAATTCAAAACTTGGTGCCTTGACCTCACTTGACAATGTTTGCTAATATGACTAGTCTTCAAATAACTAAAGCATGTGGTTTGACTAAACCAACTTTTGTAATTACCACTGAAATGTGTTTTGATGTAGTTTTCAAGAACATGTCCATACTCTTGACAATAATGACAACTATACCTTGTATTATAATCCCAATTATAAGAATTGTTATTGTTCCTTACATTTTCTTACTTGTTTGATGACCATATAGACTTGGATCTACATTCAAAAGCTTTATGTCCATACTTCTAAAAGTTGTAGCAATAACCTTCAAATCTTGGTGCATACATGGTTCTGGTTCTGCATTCATGTGATTGATGACCTTGTTTGTTGCACTTATGACAATGAATCATGCCCTTAGGTCTATCATTTTAATTTATAGTCTTGCTCCTACACACATTAGTAATATGTCCTTTCTTTCCACAATTATGACATGTAGGTTTGGAATACTTACCTTTAGTGTTCCTTTGTTTAGCACTTTTAGATGACTCTCCTTCTTTAGTGCTTGTGTATCCTAGTCTAGATGTATCATTGTTAGATCTATGGGATTTCAATAGTTGTTCAAAGTATTTGATGGCTTCATTGGGCTTGTTGAAACTTTCAGCAAGCTCCTTTTCTCTCTTTAAGTCATTTTGTAGTTGTTCATTCTACAAGTTCACAGTAATCTCAATGTCCTTGACATTCAATTCATAGTTTGCATTCATCATTTCACTTAGGGTATCCAATTGCATGTTGGAAATCTTGGTTATTTCTGATGATGCCTCTTCCATTCTATGAGAAAAAACTCTTTTGTTTCTTCCATCATGGCTTTGTCTTCCATGGCTTTCTTCTTCTATTCAGTTATCTCACATAGCCTTATGGCATGTGATTCTTGCTCTAACTTAAGATTTCTGATTTCCTTAGCCTGGATCTTGCTCTTTTCCATTAGATCTGCAACTATTTCATCATACTCACTTTAATCTCCATCTACAAATAGCTTGGTAGTATCAATCTCTTTGTATTGTGTGTCATTCTTATCAATAGCAATCTCTTTCCTCTTTTCAAGAAACTTCTTAAGGCTTCTCTTGCTTCATTCAGTTGTTGAATAATAAGTTGTATTTCAATCCCTTGGTTCTCAATAGTTTTTCCTAACATGTAGACTTCCATCTTAAGATCTTTCCTCAAAGTTGTAAAGCTTCTCTTTCAGACAACAAGGCTTTGATACCAATTGTTGGAATTACAATTAGGAAAGTAAACTTCAGGGGAGGGTGAATATGGAGTGCTAATCTTTAAACCAATAAAACTTTTAACATTAAAATCAATACATGCATAAACTAATTGGAATAAAATGTAAAGTAAATGCATTCATACAGACACTTGACACAAGATATGATTACCCAGAAAACCTCCAATGAGAAGGTAAAAATTGGGTGGGGATGACACCCACAAATCTTCACTACTGCAGCAATAAAGTTTTCCTGTTAAGGTTACATGATTTGACCATTCTCATGATTTTCCCTATGAAAGTCTTGCCCTATTAAAAGCTTACAAAGACTGTTAAGTCCTACCCTATTAAAGGATTTTAGCACCCTATTAGAAATGTGCTTGGTTAAAGGAATTCTGATCATTCACTTGGAATGTCACCCTATTAAAGGATTTACTAAAGTCTAATACGACTACTATATTAGGAGATTTTACCAAAATCACCTGTTAGGATGTAAAGGCATAGATCTTATGATTGGCTTAGTCACCTAATTAAAGATCAAATCAACACATTAATCTCCTTAATCCTTCTAATCTGATGTGGCAATTGATGTATCCTTTCTTCTTTTCTTTCCTCTTACTAATTCGGTAATTCATTTCTTCATTCTATCCTCTAAGTCTCCATGAATGCTAAGTCTACACATGCAAACTTCTCTACAATCCTTTCTCGCACTCATAAGAAGTTTTAGGGTTTCATCTTCCTTAATAAGACTTCAAGACTTAGGGTTAGGTATGAATCTATAGCTTAGATTCATCCACTTTGCCTCTTTACCATTCCTATTTTTTGATTGGTTGCATGTAATTGACTAGGAATTCTACAAATAGATTTTTCCTTATCTCCAATCACAATCTATCCACATCTCAGCTCAAAAATTGGTTTACATATTTGTTTGTGCCACTACAAACAACTATGTCCAGTATGTGTTACTCGACACTTGATAACACTCATACTCAATACTTACTATAATTATATCCTTCTCAACACTTGAACTACTTAGCATCAACTATTCTCTCAACACATACATTCGCTCAACACTATCTATCTACTCTGCTCCTAAATGACTCGGTACTTACTGTATGTTTGGCTTGACATATATTGCAACTTGGCACTTGCATATAATATACTCGGTATATGTACTGGCTCAGCATGAGCTTAGTAAATAGCTTAAGTGTGTTGACACTCAATAGTCAAAACCAATCTAGGATCAACAAGGGGACATGGGTACTTGGGTATGTCAAACTTTATTTTTAATTACACTTTTATATTTATAGAAAACTTGAATTTATGAGTCATCACAATGATTTTTCAAATCAAGATCATTGATAAAGTTTGCAAATGTAATGTATTGTTTTCAATTTCAAATTTTTTATATGTTTGTAATAATAATTTATGATAAATGTTTAGATGCATAAGATAGAAGGAAAAATTTAAACATGAACAATAAGATCATAAATCATATGATAATGATATATTGCAAATGATAAATTTATGGGTTTAACACTAATAAAGTTTATTGTTGATCAATATTGTATCAAAGTTTCAAATTGATTAGGTATTGAATTGAGCTTGATAAACAAATAATAGAGAAGGAAAACTTTAAACATGAACAAGATCATAAATCATATGATGTCGACATATTGTAAATGATAAACTTATGCTTGAACAATGATAAAGTTTATTGTTAATCAATATTCTATCAAAGTTTTGAACTAATTAGGTATTGAATTAAGTTTGATAAACAACAAGCTGACACACAAACAAAAAACCAAAAAAAAATCAAAAATTTCAATCAAGGTCCTTAGCTATAATGCTCTCCACCAAGTACTTGGTACTTGTGTGTACCTCGTACTTGGGTATGTGGGTATGAGTACAAGGGGTGTGGGTACAAGTACCCATGCAACTTCATAATATATTATGATAAAAAATAATGTCATACATGAACAAACATATCATATATTAACCAATAATTTCATAAGTCTAATAATTTCATGCATAAAATATATGTCATACATCAAATATAAAATGTCATATATACATAAAATGTATATCGAATATGTCCACTGACATAAAATCCAACATATTTTTCCACTAATGCCTATAGATTTACATGTTTATCAATTATATCTTCTCCTTACCATGAAGGGAAGGAAAAAAATCCCTAGAGGTCTTTGGTCATCATGTGGAGGGATATGATGGGGATGATGGGGTATTCCTCACGCGCTCGCTCATCCTCTTGTTTAGGCTCTTCTCTAACTTGAGTTGATACGAACAAATTAGATATGAATCAATAATTATTATATATTGAAATCAAATATATGAACACACAAAAATAATTATTTTCTTACCACCATCAAATAGTCACTGTGTACGTCCACCTCAAAGGCTCATAGACGATTGGGTGTAATAAGGCCCTACAACAATTCAATCAATATAATCACTTATAAATAACATTATAAATTTTGATACTAACTGTTGTAAACTAAAACTAAAACCAAGAAAATTCTTTCATGCCTCAGTCAATGGCTCTAAACTAGTCATCGCTGCAATAACTCCATGATTGATGGACTGTCAAAGATGAGGAGTCTCAAATGTCAAGAGTTGCATGTCATACAATACAAGTTACATGTAACATGAAAGATGAAACAAATATAATCAAATGAATTAAATTAACATGAAACAAATGTACCTCTACGAAGCTCAAATCATGCCTAGACTTGGAGTCCCTAGTGAATGTTGATGGTCTTGTAGAGAATTGATGCACATGCATAAATTTTTCATCAATCCTTCATATGATTACTTAATAAATATATGTATTAATTTCTTAATAAATATATGTATTAATTTAAATGATTAAATTGATACATACCTCTGGACTCATTGATGGGATGAAAAATGGGGCTAGGGGATCTCTATCAGGGCTAGCAACGCTCTTACACTAAGTTTTGAACAATGTCAAAATACATGCTAATTAATTATTCATTGACTATACATATGAAATTTGACCAAATTAGTTTATTATAATTGTAATTTACCTATGTGTCAATGCCAAATGTCTAACTTAGGAATTGATTAGTGACTAGCTCATCATCCATACTATCTCCACCATGACTGCCAAATGTGCATAAGGATCCACATGATGTGCACATTTGACTGTGATGCAAAGAAGGTTCCTCATCAACTAATGGACTCCTGTAATGAGTGAGGGTTTGCATCAAAGCATTAATAGTCCCTAAAGTGTTGGTCTCTACATGTTCCTTCACAACTGAAGGAATAATCACATGCTCACCTTGTGGCTTGACAATAGGTGCCCTAACTACATTAGGGTCATGATGTGCCCTCGGCCTCTCAAATGATGGTTCCCCAACTCTATCTTGACATTCTAATATATCAAAATAATTGGGGAAATCCCCAAGTACAAATTCACAATACAATTTCTTTAAGAAATACATTGGAATCTCATGATTATTACAGGAACGGGGATCAAAGACCAACCACCATCTATACCAAAACTTATTTCTAATACCATCATGTATGCACCAATGGATGGGGACTTGTTTGGTTGTCTCTAATAGTGTTTTGTTCACCAATCTTTCTAAACAATGCACAAATGCTACCTTTTGCTATTTTTTTTTTCTTACATCTTGATATGATAATTTTTTTGCATAATATCTTCTCTGTTCATCCCTCTTAACACACCAAATATCCAATTGACCACTAACATAAGCTACATGGTCATAATGGACTCAAGGGAGGATGCCATTTGTGCTCTCATTGAATTGGTTTTTTCATAAGCTTTCAACCTACCAATGAGTGTTTCTAGTTCATTTTTCCCTCTTTCTATTTCATTTATTACATTGTCTTATGTTCTAGGAGGAGGTCTTCCAATCGGTGTAGGTTGCAAAATTTCTTGCTCTTATTATGGAGGGTTTTGATTCTAATCTTGTGGAGGGTTTTCTTTTGGATCTTGTGAAAGGTTTTGGTTTTGATCTTGTTGGGGGATTTGGTGATTCATTATTCACATTTCTTGATAAGAAACCAATTGCAATCTAAATAAATAAACAAATTTAAAGCAAAATTGGAAAAAACTTACAAAATAATGCAAAAAAATATAAAAGAATGCAAAAACAAGAGTAGAAAACATATGATGTGATCTTGATCTTGAACTTCAGTGAAAAGGAGGCATTTTGAGGATGCAAGTGGAAAAAGTCTTTAATTCCTTCAACTCGCGTACGCATTGTGAGGAGGAAACCCTTGCAAAAAAAAGTCAAAATGAAATGGGTTGGGGGTCTATAGCCCATTTATAAAAAAATTTAACATTTCTATAGCACATATGTGCTTTATAAAACTAAAAAAGAAAGAGGTGTCATTTTTTGGCACCCCAACTCGGTGCACACACCCATTGGTATGCTTCTTCCACACTTTCCAATTTCACAAAACTTATTTCATCTTGAATTCCAGAACTCAATCCATTTATGTACCTTGTAATTTTCTTGACATTATCATCTACATGTCCAGATCTGATGTCTAACCTATAGAATTCCTCAGTATACTCTTTCACAATCATATCTCTTTGTCTCAAATTTTGCATCTTTCTCAACAAGATAACGTGGTAATCAATAGGAAGGAATTTTTTCTCCACTTTGTTCACCATCTTCACCCAAGTTTTGATCTTGTCCTTTCCTCTCCTTTGTCTATCAATTTGAAAATGCTCCCACCACAGTGAGGCATGACCTTTCAACCTTGTAATTGCAATTTTTACCTTCCTATTATCAGGAGTGTTTTCATACTCAAAGAACTTCTCCATTTTAGAGATCCAATCCAACACAACATTGGTATCCAATTTTCCATCATAAGGAACAACTTTTACAGTAGGCTTTGAATTTTCCTAGACAACAGTCTCAACAAACTTGCTTCATCCTTATCTTCTTTAGGTTTAGGATTAGGGTTTGGTGCTACTACTTCATAATCACCTACATCATCTAGATGTGCTCCTCTCCTCTGGGTTGTCTCCACAACATCTAATCTGGCTACAATTTGTCTTAATGTATCTAATATTACATTACAAGCATTTTCTCTACCTTGAACCATCTTGAAAAATCAGGTTTCTACAAGATCATAACCCTCTACAAGTTATAGGTCAAATCTATAGATTTGCAACCCTACAACCCAATCACTCAGTGTTCTACATGATCCAATCACCACAAGGATGAACATCTACTCTGATACCACCTAACATAGAGAGGGATGGAAATAACTAGGGCCAAAGTCACACCCAACTATCTAGACCACCCTACAAGAGTAAACACAATAAAAATAAAACACAGAGAACAACAACCAAAGGAGGGAGAAACAAAACACTTTATTGATTCTTCAAATATTGAACATACATGCCCAACTATAAGGCCTTCTAGGTTATAGCCAAATACAAAATACTATCCTCAAATCCATGATCAAACATAAATTTACATTTCCAAGAACATATTCTTTTCTCAAAAATACCACCTAACACAAAGAGGGATGGAAATAACTATGGCCAAAGCCACAACTAGCTATCTAGACCACCCTGCAAGAGTAAACACAATGGAAACACAACACAAAGAACAACAAAAAAGGAGGGAGAAGTGAAACACTTTATTGATTCTTCACATATTCAACATATATGTCTAGCTATAAGGCCTTCTAGGTTAAGGCCACATACAAAATACTATCCTTCAATCCATGATCAAAAATAAATTTGCATTTCTAGGAACATATCATTTTCTCCAAAATCCCTCTAAATTCCCCCTAAAACTTAATCCTATACCTCCTTAAATACTTGTGCAGCCACAAGTAAGACTATCACAAAAGTATTTACCTTATATTAAATTCATACTCAACCATAGGTCGTCTCACAATAACTACCTATACCAAAATTAAATGTGAGAAAGATCGGACCAAACTGAAACCAAACATAAACTACACGACAAATGAAGACTACACAAAATACTAGTAGTTGACATTTGAATGAACACTCGACATCAAATAGATCACTTGGCAACCATCTACAATCAAAAACCAAAGGATCACTCTACAACCAAAGGAATCACTCAGCAACAACTAAGAACTCTGCATGAACTAAACGCTCTGTAACCACAAAAAGCTTGCCAAATGTGAGACATTGCAACTTGACAAAACTAGGAAAATTGAAAGCTTGTAGGATAGTAGTGCAACCTAGGATGCTTCTGCATCAATGATGATGGTGACTATGATGATGATGGCAAACATGAGTACTTATTTTGAGAGTTCATAACTAAAGTTGGGTGACATCATAAGAAAAAATAATTTTTATCATCTTAAGTTATCTTCTTACTTTTTGATAGTTCTTCACATGTGAAGTATTATTAGATTTCCTTTATTTACTTTGGACTCTAGATGTCATCTTTAGTGTTGACATCTATGAAGAGTATATGTATTTCATAAATTTTAATAGAAAAATGTAGAAAATTTTGTGTTGACAACAATATGGAATTTTTTCAATTGAGATTATGATTTTATGAATAGGAATTATACCCTTCTAAGTGTCATCAAATAATTTGATGGAGCTCTTTAGTATCCAAATATCAATAGCTATTGAATAATTTGAGAAATGGTTATTCATGAGTTTGGGATTGAGAACTTAATAGTCAAACTCAAAGATGTACAATCTTTTAAGGGTCATGAGGAATCTTGATTAAGCCTCACTTAACTTAGGATTTATTTATTTTAAAAAAGCTATTTTTGAAAAGATGTATGTATTTTATATCACCAACAAGTTTTGTGAAGACTTATGAATGGTCTCTTCATAAGATGAAATATTCTTTTGAAGGGTGTTATACACTTTCAGGAACAATATAATAATTGCGTCAATGTTAGCATATTGTATACTATTTCATTTGAAGTTTTTCATTACCAAGTGTATATTATTGTTTAACAATATAATTGATAAAGAATGTTTTCTAACTTGTCATTTCTAATTATTCCTATATAGTATACAAATACAAGTCAAAATTTCAAGGTATCAAGCTTTTATCAAACATTCACTTATCTTTCCAGAGCTACACAAAATAAATACTTTTTTTTTTTTTTTTATTGTCTCTTTTTCAAAAGAGAAAATAGTAAATTTGAAGAGGTTTGATACAAGAAAAAATGCTGCTCTTTTTTGAGTTACTATTTATTCCTTTTTTGTGTAGAAATCTCAAATACATTCTTGGTGAATTGTAAATTACACATTTATTTTCTTTCATAACCTAAATATAGAAAGAAAATAAAAAGAATGACGATAAATGAGATGCATTATTGATTATAACAATGAATATAATCAATTTTTAATAAACAAAGCATAAATACATTCAAAAATATAATTTTTATTTTGAAAATTTATGATTATGTTTCAATAGAAATTAGAGAGTAAAATACTCTCTCTCTCTCTCTCTCTCTCTCTCTCTCTCTCTATATATATATATATATATATATATATATATATATATATATATATATATATATATATATATATATATCCCTCCCCCCATCCCGCCCACGTCCCCCAATCTATAATAAGGGTCGTACCTTCAACTGTAATTAAAATAAAACTTAAAAAAATTGTTATCTATTGCAATATATTAACACAACAAGGATATATCATAAATATATATGAAATGAACATATTTGTATCTTCAAAATAAATTACCTCAAGCCTTTAATAAATTATATATTGAAACCAAAATACAGACAATAAAACAATTTCAAGCATATTTGTAGCATAAAAAAATATCAAATTCATATGTCATAGCCAAAATGAGGAACAATAGTAGGGAATAACTTTTCTAATACATGAAAACAAATCAATACACTAAAACAACCTAGAGGCTTATTATCCTCTATCACTTGATTATAGAGAATTTATAGATCTTTTTATACTTGAAAATGTAGTTCATAATCATAGTACTCCATAAATTATTAATATTACATTTTGATGGGATCAATAAGAATAATTTTGACATGATTCCTCATATCTTTATTAGAAATGCTAAATCCATCTCTCTCTTTGTAGAAAAGTAGAGAACAACTTAACATGTCATAGGAAATATCCATGATGCATGTTAGGATCTTGTTATGCTTGAAAAACTTCATGTTCAATTCTTTCATATGTCCATCTAACATAAAGTTGATGGACTTCAATGCATCTTCCTCACTAGATTCTGGATGATCTCTCATATAACATGTTATGGATGAAGTGATTTCTCCTCAAGCTACCTCGATCTTCGAAAAAGGTTTAATTTAGTTTTCATTATGATAATGATTAAATCTTCATAAAAAATAACTTTATAGTTTTCCTATAAATAATAATACTATATTTTCATTGGTACAATATGACATACCTTGAATGTTTGAATAGCACCTCGTAATCCAAGAGCCAATCAAAAAAGATCATTGAACCTTGATGGATAATTAATATTTTGAACGTCATCTTCTAAAATT